>OZ029921.1:4278454-4345954 GCA_964023275.1 Norana najaformis
CTCTCTCTCTCTCTCTCTCTCTCTCTCTCTCTCTCTGTAGCGTCTCCTTCCTATTCTTTCTTCTTTATTCCTCTTTTTCCTCCTCTGTTGATCTTCCTCCCATACTTTACCTCATCAGTTCTCTTCTATTGTGGTCTTTTTAGTGTCCTCTTCATCTTGTGTTTCATCCTGTCCCCTTCCTCCTCCTCTTCTCTTCCCCTCCTCTTAATCTCTTCATCGCTTCATCTTCCTGTTCTTTTTCCTCCTCTTCCATGTTCATTCCTCTTCTTCCTCTGCGTCCTTCACTTCTTCGTACTTTTCTTTTTCTGCTATACATTCCACTCTGCTCTTCTTTATACTTTTTTCTCTCCTCCTTTCCTCCTCCTCTTCCTTCTCCTCCTCATACTCTTCCTTATCTGGTATATTCTCCTCTTCTCCAATCTTCCATCTCTTTCTTTTCTTCATTCTCTGCCTTCTTTAGCTTGTTTCCGCTGGTTCTGCTTAGAATTGCGGAACCATGAACTCAGCTGGAGCATTCGGCACTTCTAAAACATCTGCAGAACATCATGCGCGGTGGTTTATGGGATGTTTGCTGGTAAACCGTCTATAACCTCCATGACTTCGGGCATCCGAAATTTCTATGGGTTCCACAGAACCTAAGCAGCATATCATGCGTGGGAAAGTGCCCTGCATTTCTAATGTAGCCTGGAGGAATTTGGTGAGGTTTGGACAGTATGGTAGAGGGGTTTGTAAAGTGGCATGGACGAATAAGGTGAGGTTCGGAAAATATGATGGAGGATTGTAAAGTCAGTTGGAGGAACATGGCGTTGCTCAGACAACATGGTAGTGGAGTTTGTGCAGTGTGGGGTTAATAACTGATGCGGTGTCAAATTAGGAACAGTCGTTCTAAACAGCCTATACCACCTACCAAGTTCTAAACTAAGCTTCAGACTCATCTTTTTTCAACTTGCTTGCCTATTGTAGCCTGATTTCTATTATTCCTGACCTGTCGGATTTGACTGAGCTTTTCTAATAGATTACGACTGTTGACGTCGGTCTCACCTAAAGAGACCATCGATTGATCCCCTGCACTATGATAACGGCGCTATAGAAGTCACTAGACTTGATTACACCTTTGTTTGCTTTCTAGATTTTCCGATCAAAATGGCGGCCAGCCTGGCAAACATTGACACGATTGACGACGAGGATGTTTTGGAGTCTCTGGTACGAAACCTTTTAACAGTTACTAGTGTACTTTTTGTTACCTCGGGCAAAAGAACAACAAGAACAACAACAACATAATAATAATAATTATTAGTATTTTTATTATTAATATTACTACTACTACTATTTCTGCCATTACAACTACTTCTACTACTACTACTACTACTACTACTACTACTACTACTACTACTACTACTACTAATATTATTATTATTATTATTGCTGTTATAATAATAATATTAATAATAGTAATAATAATAATTATTATTATTTTCATTATAATTATAATTATCATTATCATTATCATTATCATTATCATTATTATCAGCTTCCTCTCCTTAGTCTTCTGCCATCGGTGGCCGCATCGCCACTGAGTCCCAGTCCTCCTGCTTTAACTGCTCCTCCTCCTCCTTCTGCTCCTCCTCCTTCTTCTCCTCCTCCTTCTTCTCCTTCTCCTCCTCCTCCTCCTCCTGTTAGTCCTCCTCTTTCTCCCTCTGTTTATTGTGTAGTTCTGTGCACGAAGAGCCGCCATATTTTATTTGTATACATATTTTATTTCTAATGACAAAACGTCGATCGGTGGCGCCATCTGGGCGCTCCTGACAACAACCCAGGGTCCCACTTTACACAGCGAGCACAAACCAATCAGCCAGAGTCACTAAGTCTGTACTTAGTAATCGTAATCGTAAACAAAATTTTCTAAAGCATTACTTTTACAAGCTAGGCGAGGGCACCAGCTCATTCACGAGCGCTGCGTCAAGTCAGTGGGGTTGTCCAACGATGCCATTATCAAGAACCAAGTCCAGCTGCGAGAATTACCATCTTCTGCTTTCTGATCTTTCCGCCTACTCAGATTGTTTTTATCTCAGCTGCCAAATGGATTGCAGAAGCAGGCAATAACCTCACGTCGAAGCTCAGCGGCGGATATTCAAGGGAGGCAGGATAAGGCCCTTCCACCATTCGTAACCGTAATCGTAAAACTGAGATAATCTATAGCGCTCAACGTAAGCTAAGGCGCGGGAACCAGCTTATTCACAGGCGCTCAGTCAAAACAAAATCGATAGGCAAGAAGGGTGCGGTTCCTGGTCAAGACCCAAGAGGCAGGCAGGCAGGCAGGCAGGCAGGCAGGCAGGCAGGCAGGCAGGCAGGCAGGCAGGCAGATGGATGGTGTTTGGAATTGGATCTGCGGGATAGATAAGGGGAAGAAGAGGAAGAAGACTCAGAGGAATACGCCACGTGTCTTTTCCAGTAACATTGGTTATATTATGGTGTCATTTTTTGGAGTCATTTGTTCATTTAAAATATGTATTTAGGCGACATGAGCTTCTTGGCCTTTCTTTGCCGTTTTTCTGTCATCATTTGGAAAACATTCTGTTCGTTCGTGGTTTTTACTATCATAAATGGAGCTCCACTGAGAAGGTTTTCTTGAAAAGGCGCTATATAATTTTAAAACATAATAACATTTGCAATTTAGGGGCTTGAACCAGTTAATGGATCGGGCTTTATACACACATGTACAGTATACATTAAATACCACTGAGAAATGATATGGAGCCTATAGTGCCCACATTTCACACCAGATCGCCGCCAGAGTAAAATATTGGATCCTAACAAAGTGACAAGAGTTGACAAGCTCTACCTTTCGCGGTAGACGATGTCAAATGCCACCCCAATTTCTGAACCTAGTTACGCCAGAAAGCATCTGAAAAACTGCCCCACGGCTCTTCAGTCGTGGCCAGGTCGACGGTGATGAATTACGAACACTTGATCTCGCCCCTGTGACTGAGAACAATCGAACAGAAAATCGAGATAGCAACTTAACCCACGCTTAAACTAAAGAAACAATATCCCTACACACAAATCGCAGAAATTTTTCGCAGCGCTGTTCACAAGTCATTCAAGGTCTGTGTGGGTGACAGTTGCCTCTGACAGCTTCGCGCTGCCTTGAGAATATTTACTGTAGGTAGTCACTCGAAAGATAGTTTATGTGTCAAGTGGGAAGGCGCAAAGTCAGTGTCTCTCGTTCGGCTATAAAAGGTGAATGCGGCTTCCTTTTAGATCAATAAAACTGAAGATCTGGAAATTAGACGGAAGATTCGAAAGAGGCAAAGCGCCATTAGAGAAAAACGACTAGGTCTGTGAACTATATCATCATCATCATCGTCGTCGTCGTCAGCATCATTATCATCGTCGTCGTCATCATCATCATCATCATCGTCGTCGTCGTCAGCATCATTATCATCGTCGTCATCATCATCATCATCATCGTCGTCGTCGT
Source organism: Norana najaformis (assembly GCA_964023275.1). Taxonomy (NCBI): domain Eukaryota; kingdom Metazoa; phylum Annelida; class Clitellata; order Crassiclitellata; family Hormogastridae; genus Norana; species Norana najaformis. The sequence goes on from OZ029921.1 coordinate 4,281,936, forward strand.
CATCATCATCATCATCATCGTCGTCGTCGTCAGCATCATTATCGTCGTCGTCGTCATCATCATCATCATCATCGTCGTCGTCAGCATCATTATCGTCGTCGTCATCATCATTATCATCATCATCATTACTGTCGTTGTCGTTGCCGTCTTCATAATCTTCCTCATCGTAATCATTATCAGCAGCACCATTATCACAGTCATCAGCATCGTCACCAGCAGTAGCAAAATCTCAACAGCATCATTACCTTCATCATCAAAATCTTATTGCCAGCAGAATTGTCGTCGTTACCGTCATCATCAACGTATTATCTTCTTCATCAGTTCTTCATCATCGAGAATTCGTCGTAGTCATCATCATCATCATCACCGTCATCGTCATCAACAAGTAGACCATCATCATTTAATCTACCCTTCAAATATAAACATACCTACATCATTTCATAGCCTGTTATATTATACCATAATGTGAATGTATATGTCTATGTATTATATATCCACGGCGTAGACTCGTCTTTAAAAAACTATTATAATCAATCTTTAGATCTGTTAAATTTAAGATAAGCTGACTTCTTAATTAAGATAAGGCGCAATCAATATTAAGTGCGTCGGTGTGTGTACTGTATGTATGCGTGTACGTGTGTGTATGTGGATATGTGTGCGTATGTGTGCATGTGTGTATGTGTGTATATGTGTGTATGTATGTGTAACTGTGTGTATATGTTTGTATGTGTGTATGTGTGTAGGTGTGTGTAAGTGTGAATATATGTGTGTATGTATGTTTATGTGTGTATGTGCGTGTATATGTGTGTATATGTGCTGTATGTATTGTGTATGTGTGTGTATGTGTGTGTATGTGTGTGTATGTGTGTGTATATGTGTGTATTTGTGTAAGTTCAGCCTTGGTAGCTTGACCTTTCTTTACTATCTTTCGACTGACACACCTCATAAATTTCTACCCTTCAAACAGACAGCAACTTCTGCGGTTGAAGAACTCCGTCTAGTTGGGTTTCTGAGTAATCTTACTGCAAGAAATCAACTCAAAAGAGGCGTCGAAACTTAGATACACACAGACCAACTCTTCTGTCTAACCCTTCGTCTAGACACAGACCAACATACAAACATACAGCATACATCCATGCAGAAATACTTACATACATGGCATAAAAACATGCATACATAAATATATAATTACATACATGCAGGTATGACTAACTTAACTAATTTATTTACATACCATGCGTCTGAACTGCACAATTTCAGTAGACCGTCACGCTTCACTGCCTCTGAGTGCTACTCAGCTAATCAACATAAGTAGCAACCGAAATACACCAGATAACCTTGCACGCAATCTGTGTGCATCATTATAAATTTAGGGCCTATGCCTGTGACAATATGTATGTATGTATGTATATATGTATGTATGTATAACATGTGTATGTATGTATGTATGTGTGTACTTATGTATGTATGTATAACATATGTATGTATGTATGTGTATGCATGTATGACATATGTATGTATGTATGTATATATGTATGTATGTATAACATATGTATGTATGTATGTATGTGTGTACGTATGTATGTATGTATAACATATGTATGTATGTGTGTATGTATGTATGTATGTATGCATGTATAACATGTTTGTATGTATGTATGATATATGTATGTATTTATGTATGTACGTACGTACGTATGTATGTATATCTGTACGTACCTATGTATGTATATTTGCATGTATTGGCATGTATCTCTCATTTCATAAAGCCTTTTAGAATATCGCAAAGCAAAAGGCCCTATAGCTTTCTAACAGATCTCAGATGTCCTGGATAAGATAAGCCCGTTTCTTGCAAGATACGATAAAAATCGGTTAGTAAGTGCGTCAATGGTTCTGTGCTTCAGCCGCCTTCGAGGCGCAGCGTCAGGAGCGTCTAACGAAGCAGGAGGACGCGATGGCAATGCGCCTGCGCATGGCGGACAGCGACAAACAGAAGAAGCTGAGGGACTTCGAGGAACAGGCGGCTGCCAAGACGGCCCAGAAGGAGAGGGGCGGCCACGACCTCGTCAGAGAGCGAATGGCGAAGGCAGAAGAGGAGAAACAGAAGAAACTCGAACAGTTCAAGGAAGTCGGAAAGACCATGTCTTCCGCCTACAACGTCAGTCAGTAACTACTACTACTACTAGTAATAACACCACCACCACCATCACCACCACGACTACTACTTCTACTACTGCTGCTGCCGCTGCTGCACTACTAGTACTACCCCCACCACCACTATTAGTAGTAGTAGTAGCAATAACACTACTACTACTATTACTACTATTACTACAATTACTACAACTAAATCATCACTTGATGGATTGCCGATGATGATATTGATGATGAGAATGATGTCGTTGATGACGATGATGATATTGATGGTAACAAATTATGATGATGATGATGGTGATGACAATTGTGATATCGATGATTTTGATGGTGGTGGTGATGATGATGTATATGTTTGTGCTGCTGCTGGTGGTGATGATGGATATAATGCTGCTGATGCTGATAACGATGATGAAGGTAATGACATGTATGCACACCTTATGTGTAAACAGACGAAATTGCATTGGAAGCATTTGATTAAATTCGATATCAGCTCATTCCTTAAGTACCTGCGTTGTCCAGTATGGCAACAGTGCACCTGTACTCTATGCTGTGATTTGCATTTCCTAAGGAACAACTGAAATTCTGCAAGAAAAGGAGGCTGGAAGAGGACTCACACCAGGTACTTAAAAGGTCTCCTCTAACTGGCTCGGGTGTTGTCAGGTATTCACAGGTATTCACGAGTATTCACAGGTATTCACAGGTATTCACAGCTTTTCACAATACTGGTATTTAAAGGTGGCACTAAATGACACAAGAGAAAGTATTCATAGGCACTTACGGGTATCACACAGGTAGAGTAGCATGTAAGTAAAACAATTTCATATTTAATTGAAATGAAAACAGTATGTATGGGAGGATTATGGCAAACTGGATTGAAAATAGTAGTGTAACTACCTTGTCCTAAGCAAGTTTTGCAAAATGTCCCTTTTGGGGAAAATCTTGTTGCTTCCCTCTCACTCTCTCTCCCTCTGCATCTCCCTAACCCGCTCTCTCTCTCCCGTTCCTTCTCAATCTCTCTTCCCATCTTCTCTTTCCCTCTCCCTCTTCCAATCCTCTCTAGCTCTCTCTTCATCTCTTTTTCACTTTCGCCTCCCTCTGTCGCTAGCTCCGGGGTCACGAAAGCAACTGTCAAAAATGTTTCCATATTATTCGCCAGATAGCACCAGAGCCGAACGGCGTAATTACGTACATGTCTAAGCATGTCATTGTAATATGTTACCGGTTGAAAAAGAATGGATTAACACAAAGTTAAACTTTGATCGGATAATAGCCGGATATCATGAATAGGCGCTATATAAACTCCTGATTGGGTGATATTTCATTGCAATGATGAGGACTCCTGTTTGTTGTAGGGTCGGGGTCAGCGAGGCCGTCAGCACCAGCAGCAGGGTAGGTACACCTAGTACCGCATTCATATTATTCGCCTACTCACATTCCACCCTTCTATCACTACTACTACTACTCCTGTTTCTGTTGCTACTACTACTATTATTACTACTACTACTACCACTTGTACTTTTACTTCTACTACTACTACTACTACCCATTTCTGCTACTAGTAGCTCCACTACCTGGGATACTTAAAATGTGATAATTATTACTGCCACTGTGATGATCATTATGGTACTACATCGTAATTCTATGATGATCGTGATAGTAATGCCACATTATACTTTGACAATCATTAAGTACACAGGCATATTTTGTAAACGTGATGACGTCTTTTTGGAGCAAACGGTGCACGATTTAAAATGTCATTATCATTTCAAAGTTTTTAGCCTATTATATGAAACGGCATATCGTATCCCAAATTTTTCACTGAATAAAAAAATATCGTCGCGTTCTGTATTCTAATCGAATACTCGAACTGCTATAGCGCCGCTATTCTTTAAGCATTGGGGTGTTATAGAGATTTAAAGAGCGATCGTTTTTCCATGTCTTAGGGCTACTGGAGGTGGTGGGGTCAGACAAACTGGTGTCACCCGCAATCCGAGCGCCATTAAACAAATGCTGTTGGACTGGTGTAAAGCCCAAGTCGCAGGTTACGAGGTAAACTGTTCACCCTATTATCTAACTAATTACTCTGGGGTAGTCTAGGGGAATTTCCTGGAAAAAAGTGAGAAAATGTCCAAGGGGAATGTTATGAACACTTCTCTACCGCAGATATTATCCGGATTCTTCCTCTTCCCTTATCTATCCTGCAGATCCAATTCCAAACACCACCCACAATAGCATACTGCCTGTCTGATTCTTGGATCATCACTTGGAACCGAACCTTTCTTGCCTATCGATTTTGTTTTGACTGAGCGCCTGTGAATAGCTGATTCTCACGACTTAGCTTTCGTCCGGCGCTGCAGAAATCTCGAGTTTACGATTACGATTAAGATCCGGCTGTGCTGGTGAAAAGCCAAAGTTGAAAGCTGCACGACAACTGTGTACATGCTTTCGATTCTAATCTGATATGATAACCACAATAATTTAGACAAAACCAGGTCAAGGTCGTCGACACCGGAAGGCTGGCAACGGACGATCAACAATCCGAAGTCGACGAGATTTCATCCTAATCGTCGTTGTCTTCACCATAAACTTAAATATTTCGGTGGACTTACCCACCACAGTAATAATAATATTAGTAATAGTAGTAGTAGTAATAATAATAATAATAATAATAATAGTAGTAGTAGTAGTGGGAGTGGTAGTAGTAGTAGTAGTAGTAGTAGTAGTAGTAGTAGTAGTAGTAGTAGTAAAAATAATAATAATGATAACAACAACAACAACAACAACAATAATAATAATAATAATAATAATAATAATAATAATAATAATATGCTTTTCGTGGCACCTTCTCTCTGCCAGAGCCGGAAGAGACGTAGCCGTTGGAGATGTTATTACTGTCTCCGACTAATTTTTTCACCACCTGAGGGAATATACCTACCTCGGATAAAAATAATAATAGATAATAGAAAAATAAATAGATAATAATGCTATTTTCAAGTTTATCTGATTTATATTCGTCATTTTAATTATCGTTGTTGGTGGTAATGGGGGGGGGGCAGAGAGAGACAGAGAGAGTGAGAGAGAGAAAGAGAGAGAGAGAAAAAGAGAGAGAGAGAGAGAAAGATGGAGAGAGAAAGAAGGAAAAACAGAATATAATTTGTTGTTTGTAGAATGTGAATGTAACAAATTTCTCGGGCAGCTGGAACGACGGAATGGCGTTCTGTGCCCTCATCCACCACTTCTACCCCGAGTCGTTCGACTTCAGCAAACTCAATCCGAAAAACCGAAGGGGAAACTTCAACCTCGCCTTCGACCTGGCCGAGTAAGATCTCCTTCTGCTTCTTCTTGGATACTCAACTTAGACTGAAGGACTTAAAAATCAAAACCCATATTTATATCATCCGATTGGATTAGACCATATGACATCAGATCAAAATTATCCCAGAGGACTGGAAAATAGAGATTATACGCCTATTTCCGTTCTACAAATCAAGGGAATTTAAAACCCGTTGTAGACTCATCTTACTGTCAGTTCTAGGGAAGGTCTACGCGCGTGTAGGCTAGTTTTAGGACGTGTAAATGACCTGTTCCTGAAGCATAGTTAACGGGAGAAAAGGGATTTTACTCCAGGCAGGTCCATAAGAGATAGGATTTTCCCCTCAGACACCCTCATACGGACCTAGCCGGAGTACCAATTTCCTGGATGAAATGTGAGGAAATGTCCAAGTGGAATGTTATGAACACTTCTCTACCGCAGATCCTCTCCTGATTCTTCTTCCTCTTATTTCCCATTTCCTCACATTTTTCCAGGAAATCGGTACTCGGTCTAGGTCTGTATGAGGGTGTCTAAGGTAAAAATCCTATCTATTGTGGACCACTACTTTGATTAGACTCTTACATGGAGATGGATCTGACAGCCCTAAATTTCGGCCTACAATTGCTCAGCGCCATCGACTGATGCTAAGTCATTAGATAGTGGCGCCTAATAAATACAGAATAAATAAAAAATAAGATGAAATTAGATTAGATGAGATTAGATGAGATGAGATTAGATTAGGTTACAGATGTCGTTGATTTCGTTGTTGATAGGAAGCTGGCCGACATAGCTCCGTTGTTGGACGTCGAGGATATGGTGCGGATGAAGAACCCAGACTGGAAATGTGTCTTCACCTACGTTCAGAGCTTCTACCGTCGCTTCGCCATGCAGAAGCAGGCCCCTCCTTCTCCCAGCTCACCCACGGCCGCCGAAAACTGAGCTGCCTTCACTTGGGAAGGACGACAAGAAGGGATGGGGGACAGGGATGAGAGGGAAAGGGAATGGGATGGGCTGCGAGGGTTTTGGGCGGATTCACAAGTCTCTTCATGGCCTGACTGAACTCTTGAACTTTCTGAAGTTTCGCTCAGAAAATTTTATAAGAGGGCTGTTAATGATGGCGACGACGACTACGATGATGATGGGGATGATAATGAAGGTGAGGATGATGGAGGTGATGATGTTGATGCGGCGGTGACAAATGAACATCGGTTTTTATAGACGTAGCAATTTAAAAGTAGGTTTCTTAGGGCTGTCGGGTCTCCCATGATTCAGACGTCTTGCTGATGCTTTCAAGTCTCGAGCGGCCGAGATCTCGCGTGACTTTGAGTTATCGCGTGATGTAGAAATCGAGTTTGTTTTAGAAGTCTCGCGTGACTCTGAGGTCTCGCGTCGCTTAGAAGTCTCGGGTGATTAAGAAATCGCGCTTCGCTTAGGGTTTTTGCATTCTTAGCGCACTGCAACCTGCGGTTCCTAACTTACAGTATGTAATCCAGTAGGCTTGCCAGGGTATTTCAAGTCACCTGGAAAGGGAACGAATTTGCACCATGTCTCCTGATTAATGTGCAAATTAGGTAATTGCAATTTACACTTTCTCGTATACTTGGGCGGGACGCGGGTGTGTAGTGGTGTGGTCTGTGCCTCGTAACCGGAGGGTCGAGGGTTCGAATCTGCCTCTAGCCACTGCGTAGCGACCTAGGATAAGCTGCTCACCCACAATTGTCCACAAATAATATAAAAAATATTCTCTCTCTCTCTTTCCTTCTTTCTCCCTCCATATCCCTCTTTCTCCTTCTCTCTTTCTCTCTCTCACACTCTCTCTCTCTTCTCTTTGTCTCTGCCCCACATTACCACCAACAACGATAATTAAAATGACGATTATAAATCAGACTGTGAGGAAGGCAAAGGGGAAACCACCCCCTGATCTCATCCCCAGGTGGCATAATGCCAACGGGCCTGCCTTCGGACAGAGAACTCATCACCATCATCATCATCATCATAATCATCATCATCATCACCATCATCGTCACCACCATCATCACCATCATCATCACCCCCACCACCACGATCACCACCGCCATCACCACCATCATCACCACCACCGCCATCATCACCATCATCATCACCACCATCATCATCACCACCATCATCACCATCATCATCACCATCATCATCACCACCACCACTACGATCACCACCGCCATCACCACCATCATCACCACCATCATCATCACCATCATCATCACCATCATCATCACCACCACCACCATCATCACCACCACCATCATCACCACCACCACCACCATCACCACGGCCATCACCACCACCACCACCACCATCTTCATCACCATCATCATCATCATCATCACCACCACCACCACCATCACCACCACCATCATCATCACCACCACCACCATCACCACGGCCATCACCACCATCATCATCATCACCATCATCACCACCACCATCACCATCACCACCGCCATCACCACCACCACCATCTTCATCATCATCATCACCATCATCATCACCCCCACCACCACGATCACCACCGCCATCACCACCATCACCACCACCATCATCATCACCATCATCATCACCATCATCACCACCATCATCATCACCACCACCACCACGATCACCACCGCCATCACCACCATCATCACCACCACCATCATCATCACCATCATCATCACCATCATCATCACCATCATCAACACCACCATCATCACCACCACCACCACAATCACCACCGCCATCACCATCATCACCACCATCATCATCACCACCATCATCACCATCATCATCACCATCATCATCACCACCACCACCACGATCACCACCGCCATCACCACCATCATCATCATCACCATCATCATCACCATCATCATCACCATCATCATCACCACCATCATCACCATCATCATCACCACCACCACCATCACCACCGCCATCACCACCATCATCATCATCACCATCATCATCACCATCATCATCACCACCATCATCACCATCATCATCACCACCATCATCACCATCATCATCACCACCATCATCATCACCACCGCCATCACCACCATCATCATCATCACCATCATCATCACCATCATCACCACCATCATCATCACCACCATCATCACCATCATCATCACCATCATCATCACCACCACCGCCATCACCACCATCATCATCATCACCATCATCATCACCACCACCACCACGATCACCACCGCCATCACCACCATCATCACCACCACCATCATCATCACCATCATCATCACCATCATCATCACCACCACCACCATCACCACCGCCATCACCACCATCATCATCATCACCATCATCATCACCACCACCACCACCATCACCACCGCCATCACCACCACCACCATCTTCATCATCATCATCACCATCATCATCACCACCACCACCACCATCATCACCATCATCATCATCACCATCATCATCATCATCATCATCACCATCACCACCATCATCATCATCACCATCATCATCACCACCACCACCACCATCACCACCGCCATCACCACCACCACCATCTTCATCATCATCATCACCATCATCATCACCACCACCACCACCATCATCACCATCATCATCATCACCATCATCATCACCATCACCACCGGCATCACCACCATCACTACCATCATCATCATCATCATCATCATCATCAAATACGTGACACATTGTACCCTATGCCAATATCTTAAAATTATAAAGCCCCACTATGCACTATAAACTCAGCCCTTGTAACCTAATTATTAATTTAAAACCCCATTTTGTCCTTTAGTGGCGGATCCAGGATTACTTGTGTGGGCGGCGCAAGGGGATTTTCCGACTGGCGCCCGTTCTGGCAGCCCATCATGCACGGGTCTGGTCTGAAGGCCAGGAATATTACCTCGAGGGGCAAACCGCCCCCTAACGCCCATAGCTAAATTCGCCACTGTTCCCTCTGCCACTCACGCCTGGCAGTAAGATTGCTTACAGATGACTTTTTTCTCAACGTGTTGTCTGCTATTAGGAATCACTCACTGGCTTCAAACCAGACACTACTGTTCTGTAACACAGAGTCTAGCGTATAGGACAGTTGTGTCTGGTTTACAAGCCATAAACGAGGCTGAAATGATCACTTCAAGCTTAAAAGGGTCATTTTAAAATTTATTCGGTCTTTTAAAACTTTAGGTGGTCACATTACAGCTGATTGCCAATTAAGTGCCGCTGTCAAAAAGTTAGGTCTGGTAAGAGCAGATACTGACGCGATTAGAACGCTCACGGAGATGAGCAACACAGCATGACCACATTAGTATTATTAGTACATGGCTACGTTATTAACAAAGCTTTCTGGCACATTAGTACATGATTTAATGAGACCTAAATTGTGGCATATAGCTGTTACTTGTCAACGACTTTGGATTTAGTTCCTTCAGGTGACGTCAGATGGCTCACCTCCGAGTCAAAGTTGACAGCTTATGCTGCAAATGTTCTAGTCAAAGTTGTGTCTGCTTTTGCCAGACATCACCAATGACGTTCTAACTATAAACGGTCATTTTTAATTTAAACCGGTCATTTTAAATCTTAAGAGGTCATTTTAAAGCTGAAATTCTTAAATGGTTATTTCAAATTCTGTCCTCGGGAGGATGTTCGAAAGATGCGGCTGCACCGATAGCCATTGGAGACGGTGGGTTGGTACGTTGTCTAAGCTATTTCGGTTGCAAACTGTTGCTCTTGTCGTTGCTTCTGTTGCACTCGAGTCTTCGCCTGTTGCCGAATCCTTCTGCGCGTGTTCTTCCACGCTTCGCTGCCGATTGTGTACTCTGCTCTGACCGTCACGCATGGCTGAACAGAGGCTTGACTTTAAACTTTCACTTACCTGTTCGACACCTTGACGTGATTCAGTTCGAACATTGGCATCGTCATCAGTCGAGGGTGGAGGATTCGAGGTCGCAGTTTGATGGTCAGTGTTCGTATAGCGAGATGCTCCATCAAGTTCTGTTAGCTGAGAGGGTGACGACGATGAATCCGAGGCTTTGGAGGATGTTTCGTGGGAGTCGCAGTCGAGGCAGTCCGTCAGATCGGTTTCCGTTTGCCAGTCTAGAGAGGGGGTGGAGGAATTAGTGGCTGAGTGGATGCAGGAGTCAGTGATCGATGGCCATCTGTCGATCGAGATGAAGGAGGATTGATCGAACACCTGGCCATCTTCTTCGTTGATGCTTTGATCCAGAACGACTGAAGTATGATCATGCGTGCTCTGATCTAAATAGTCTGATCTATAATCATGTGCACTTTGATCTGAAACGTGTAAATCGTGATCACATGCGCTTTGATCAGGAACGATTGAAGTATGATCATATGTGCTTTGATCTAGATAGTCTGATCTATGATCATGTGTACTTTGATCTGAAACGTGTAAATCATGATCACATGTGCTTTGATCTGGAACGACTGACGTATGATCAAGTGTGTTTTGATCTAGATAGTCCGATCTACGATCATGTGTACTTTGACTTAGAGAGTATGATCCATGGTCTTCATTACCGGTGCTTTGACTTTCTCCATCTGAATTATGATCTTCTGTGGTTTGATCTGGATCACCTAACCTGTGACCTTGCTTGCATTTGTAATTTTCATGATCTGGATCATGTGTGATCTGATTCATAGAACCGTCATGGGTTCGATCTTTCCGCGCGTCAGATCTTTGATCCGAATCGTTTGCTCTTTGATCTTGATCGTCTTCAACGTGATCCAAGTCACCTGTTCCCTGATGCCGATCACAGGCTGTATGAACATATTCATTCTTCATTCGCTCAAGTTCATTTTTCATTTGATCATGTTCATTCATAATTTGATCAGAATCATTCGTACTTTGATCATGATCATTCGTCATTTGACCATGATCATTCTTACTTTGTTCATGACCATTCATAACTTGATCCAGGTCATTTACTGTATTATGATGCGTGTTGTCTGAATCAGGAAGTCCATCGACAACAATATTCGACTGTTGGCTTTCAGTGTTGTCTTGCTGTTGCCAGTTTTGACAACCGATGTTGCACTCATCTTGCTCGAGCAACCACCGTCTCCTCTTGCTGTTCTTATTGAGGTAGATATGGTTGTCTGACCATCTTCTTTGGTTGTGGTCTCGGAGATGACTACTGTCTTTCGAATATCTTCGATGGTCTTGGCAGCCACTGTGGTCTTTGGATGCGGTGAGGTCTTCCGACCGTCTTCTTTGATGTTTGCGCCAACCATAGTTATCGCAAAATAATCTTTCTTTGCAGCTATTGCTATCGTCGTATCTATTTTGGTCTTTGGTCTCGTTATGGTCCGTTGCATCAGCGTGGTCTGTGTTCTCAGTGTAGTCTGTGGTTTTGGCGAGGACTCTGATCTCCGCGTTGTCTGTGGTCTCGGTGTTGTCTGTGGTCTCGGTGTAGTCTCTGGTCTCAGTGTTGTTTGTGGTCTCAGTGTTGTTTGTGGTCTCAGTGTTGTTTGTGGTCTCAGTGTTGTTTGTGTTCTCAGTGTAGTCTGTGGTTTTGGCGAGGACTCTGGTCTCTGCGTTGCCTCTGGTCTCGGAGCTGTCTGTTGTCTCGGTGTTATCTGTGGTCTCGGTGTAGTCTGTTGTCTTGGTGTTGCCTCTGGTCTCAGTGTTGTTTGTGGTCTCAGTGTTGTTTGTGGTCTCAGTGTTGTCTGTGGTCTCAGTGTTGTTTGTGGTCTCGGTGTGGTCTGTGATCTCAGTGTTGTCTGTGGTCTCAGTGTTGTTTGTGGTCTCGGTGTGGTCTGTGATCTCACTGTTGTCTGTGGTCTCGGCATTGCCTATGATCTCGGTGTTGTATTTGGCTTCGATGTTGCATTTAGCTTCGGTGTGGTCCATGGTCTCGGTGTTGTCTGTGGTCACAGTGTTGTTTGTGGTCTCGGTGTGGTCTGTGATCTCGGTGTTGTCTGTGGTCTCGGTGTTGCCTCTGGTCTCAGCGTTCTCTGTGGTCTCAGTGTTGTTTGTGATCTCAGTGTTGTTTGTGGTCTCAGTGTTGTCTGTGGTCTCAGTGTTGTTTGTGGTCTCGGTGTGGTCTGTGATCTCGGTGTTGTCTATGGTCTCGGCGTTGCCTATGATCTCGGTGTTGTATTTGGCTTCGATGTTGCATTTGGCTTCGGTGTGGTCCATGGTCTCGGTGTTGTCTGTGGTCTCAGTGTTATCTCTGGCTTTGGTGTGGTCTCTGGTCTCGGAGCGGTATCTGGCTTCAGTCTGGTCTTCAGTAGCCACTGCTTTTTCTGGTGTTGTTGTCGTTAAAGATCGATGGTTGTTCCAATCAACTGATTCTTTCTTGTCCTTTGATGTTTCATTCCTGATTTTAACAAAATGCGAAATTTTACTCCATTTGCTGCACTTCGATATCATAAGCTGAGACTATATCATTATCATCATGGTAGTTGTCTTCGTCGTCATCATTGTAGTCAAAATGCCTCTGGCATCACTACCATCACTATCAAATGCAGCAGCTTCAACATCTTTGAGTGAAATCGTCACAATTAAATTCACTCCTCTAGCAAAGGCCTTAAGTATGCTTAACACATCAAATCCGCTGCCTTTTGTCTTTTTTCCATTTGTCTCAGCGCTTGAAAACTATTCTCCTTGGTTGCGGTTTTTTGCTGTCTGATCTGGAGCACCTCTGGGGAATCCCCCTCAAGAGGCGCTATACAAATTCGTGATTATAAATAAAATTATTTATCTGCATACCTGATAGTCTGTGTATTTCCTAAATAATAATAATTAGTAACTTCTAATGCGCCGGTGTCTAATGAGCAAAGCTTCAACTGATGGCGCACCAAAGCCAAGCTATAATCAGGTCAATATCCAGAAGGTCAGTCCACAGGACAGAGAGGTAGCCTACGGTGGATAAGCAACTTGAAACGAAATGACAAAAGCGACTGAACAGAACGAACAGACACAGGGAAAGAGTTCCAAAGATAATATCATCATCATCATCATCATCATCATCAGTTGGTGATCAGTAAAACGACTTTGAATCAATCGTTCAATACCTGTCCGATGTGACGGAGTTTCTCAGGAAGATGTTCCTATAGATGATGAGCCGAAGAGGAGTTTTCTTCGCCCTTCTGAATGTCAGAACGGCCTCTTTGTGACTCAAACCCTCCATGTTCGTGTTGTTTACCCTTACGACCCGGTCACCTAGAGAAAAAACGACAGGATTATCAGCAAAGACATGGTAGGTTATTGCAATGTAACGCTAGTAAAATCGTTGTAGGGTGATACAATGTAAAGCCAAGTAAGTTGAAATATTGTGAGATAGAGATAAAGTATTGTAATGTAGGACGTAACCATAATCGTAAACTTTATATACTAAAGCACTACTTAAAAGCTAAGAGCAGGGCACCAGCTTATTCACGAATGCTACATCAAGTCAGTAGGGTTGTCCAAAGATGTCATGTCACGAACCAAGTCCGGTTGCCAGAAGACCAGAGAGAGAATGGAAAGAGCAGCTGCTAGGGTGGGTTGTGTTTAAGCTGAGAGAAATGGGAAGGCAGCGGATTCGATGGATCAGGGTGGGATTTCTTGAAAAGGTGAGACTTAGATTTTAAATTATTATGGTATTGTAGAATTCTAATCCTGGACGAAGGAGTTAAGATAAGCAAAGTCATTGCCACTTGGCCACGTCACTCGTACTGACACACAGACGTACTAAGGCAGTGACAAAGAGGTAGACAGACAAAAGCAGACAAACGAATGTATACACTGCGCACGTGCGTAGCTTTCCCGTCTGTCGCAGTTACATGTGGTCGTGGCTTTTCCTCTTCGCCTGACTTCGTAGGTCGATGTCTTCAAATTCCAGTCATAGATGTCAAAGACTCTCTGACGATCGCATACATTCCCGCCTTTGTTGCTTAAAAATTCCCCACCGGTCACACGATCCCACTGACTTGACGCAGCGCTCGTGAATGAGCTGGTGCCCTGCGCTTAGCTTCTGAGTAGCGCTTTAGAAATTTCGAGTTACGATTACGATTGTACACAACACTTCTGAACTTTGTAAGGAGGCAATTGTATAGTCACACTTCTGTTCTATTGTATTATACAGCGGCTCATTCAGAATACATGTGGTTAAGTAAACTGGTAGACTCGACTGAGAGGTTACAAAGGCTGTATAAAAATATCCAGACATACATACATACATACATACATACATACATATGTACATACATACATACATACACACATACATACATACACACACATACATACATACATATACATACATAAATACATACATACATATGTACATACATACATACATACACACATACATACAAAGGCATACACAGCAACATACAGAAAGACATATACAAAGACATACATACTTATTCATACATTTATATTTTGCATGAGCAATGTTTAAGGCTTTCTCTAAACAGAAGTTTGAGCGGGTCTGCACAACGACCTAGTTTCTAAGTGAAGAATTCAGTTGCAAACGTCTGTCCCTGGTAGTCTAGTGGTTAGGATTCGGCGCTCTCACCGCCGCGGCCGGGGTTCGATTCCCCGTCAGGGAGTAAAACTTTTTAAATCATTTTATTTTTTTATTATTTAGAGAGGCGGTTGACCCTGTTATAAGTTAACAGGGTAAAGTGAGCGTACTCTTTTCGACTGCTTTAAATTAATCAAGATTTCTATCAAAGCTGACTTGTAGCAAAGTTAGTAACCTTAAATTGTGTTGGAGAAAATTAAATGTGTGTCTGCGTGTATTTTAAATGTATGCTAGCTATGACTGCCTGTGTGTATTTGCGATTATGCCTACATGCCATGCATGTATGTCTGTCTGTCTGTGTATTTTATTTGAGATTATGCCCATATGCTATGTATGTATGTATGTATGTATATATGTATGTATGTATGTCTGTCTGTCTGTCTGTGTATTTGCGATTATGCCTATATGCTATGCATGTATGTCTGTCTGTCTGCTTGTGTATGTCTACAGTGCCTACCTTCCCGAAGTCGTCCATCTTCAGCACCCAGTCCATCTGGGTTGATCGTTCGAACATAGATTCCGATGGGTCCTTTGGGAGAGTCAGAGCCCCCTGAAATCGTAAACCCCAGCTTCTTACCCCCTGCGGGGTTCTTGAAGAGGGCGACCTCGAATCTTCCAGTCACTGACGCCTTCCTTCGAACCAGAACCTCTTTCCAGTTCGTACTCGGCAGATGGTCTCCTGACTTCCGGTTTACAGTTGCGAGGTTCTCTGTCCTTTTGGGGTGCTCGACAGTGCCCCATGACCCAAGTTTCTCCGGGGAACAGTGGAGGGGTGCTTGGGTGTTCACCCCAATCGGAGGGACTTCTTCATGTACGTTGCTACTCGGGTCTTCTTTTCCGAGGTGCGGTGACCTCAGATCTGACCCAGTTGAGTCCAGTTGACTCTGTGAAGCAGATACATCCAACTGACAGACTTGACATTTCGTAAATTGGTGGTTATTGCAGATATGACATGACACAGTTGCCTCTGGCTGACCTGAATTAGTTCGACCTGACACAGTTTCCACTGGCTTCTTCGAAGGCGATTGACATGACCCAGTGTTCGGTAGAGTATGGCGTGACCCAATTACGTTGAGTTGGCCTTGATCTACTGTCGCAGAGGCCATTCGTCCTTTGAACCAGAGGTGCCGGCTGAGACCTTTTCGCTTGACGTTATGGTGGCCTTGACCTTTGGTCTCTTGCTGAAAGTAGTTCTTATTCGTTGACCCCGAAAGGTCAAGGGTCAGTGAACGTTCCTTGAGTCGGTCTGGGCCAACCACGAAAGTTTTAAGTCGGTTCAACATATCTCTTAAAACTGTGGGGAAAACAGAGATAATCCTATATGAAAGACAGGCCTGCTTGATATAGCTATAGGCCTAACATAGCTACGAGAAACAGGCCTACCCAAAGTAGAACTTTGCTAAAAACTTGATGCCTTGACACTAGAGCAGGTCTTGCAAGTAGAGAGAGATAATTCTCTGGAGAATTAATTCTCTGGATGAAGCAAATCTCTAGCAAATATTCGTCAGTTCCACTTCGTCGGAGATCATAGAAATGACCAGAATAATGGTGTATCCGCGAAGCGTGTATCACAGACTATCCGAATAATCGTTTTCGTAAAATATCCGAGTACTCGACTCAAAAGTCCTTGAAACTCATGTATCGCATACGAATGCAATTGACGAGAGCGCTTGTATTGCAGACGATGTCTAGCGAGGTTCTACACACGGCAAGCCTGGGATATGAACCCAAATCGTTGCGATGAAGAGCCTACTCGTTTCACGTTTCATCAGCAATACTCGACCGCCTAAAAGTATTAGTTCCGGTACATGTTAAAGCATCCGGGTCCTGTCTCAAATAAACTGATTCTTCCACAGTCTTCGATCATAGCCTAGTTTCTGGTACGAACTCCAAAGAACTGTCCGCTTAGTAGTTCCGAATAATAGTGAGGCACCAAATTCCGAATACCGCGGTTAAGGGGCGTATTGAAGAGTGGGGTATCGAGGGTGTATGCGCACTTAAAACCGCATTCGACCGTTACCGAGCCTTTTAAACGAACAGCAGAACTTAACAACGCGAGAGCTATTATGTCTCGGTACGCCTAAGGTCGTAAAAATCCCGCTAGTGGAGGGTGGTAGTTGTGACCTGCAGCTAGACAATCGTTGTCGCAGAAGTGTCTGGTTGTGGGCGTCACAGGTGGCTGATTGATTAAAATGCTTGCCTTGGAATGCGGAGTTTGCGGGTTCGAGCTTCAATAAGACGGTCAGTGCAATGACCGTGCGATCTGTATGTATACGTGTATTTGTGCACGTTGGTTATGTATGTATGTGTGTGTATGTATGTATATATGTATGAATGTATGTATATATGTGTGTATATATGTATGTATGTATGTGTGTATGTATGTGTGTATGTATGTACGTATGTGTGTGTATGTATGTATGCATGCATGTGTGTGCATGTATTTATTTATGTATACATGCATAAATGAATGTATGTATGTGTGTATGTATGCAGATCTCTATGTATGTTATGTATGATGTATGTAT
The DNA here is from genome assembly GCA_964023275.1 of Norana najaformis. Taxonomy (NCBI): domain Eukaryota; kingdom Metazoa; phylum Annelida; class Clitellata; order Crassiclitellata; family Hormogastridae; genus Norana; species Norana najaformis. The sequence goes on from OZ029921.1 coordinate 4,299,482, forward strand.
GTATGTATGCATGTATGTAGGTATGTGTATATATGTATGTATGTAAGCGTGTATAAATATATGCATGTATATGTGTATGTATGTATGTATAAGTAAATGTATGTATGTATGTATTTGTATGCTTCTTAATAACTGCATTTATGTATGTATAGATGTTACATGGCCAACATTAGCGCTCTGGGCTACAAGGTATACTTCTGCTGTTAACAGACAATTTATGTTTGCCTGCCACAGCAAATTCCTTTATGATGCGTGAGCTTTTCTAACCGACTACGTAGCGGACCTTCGATGAATAGCCGACAAGTGTGTACTTATACGACAGCTGATTGTATCCCGGGATGATGTGTAGACAAATTTAGTCTTAACAAGGCCTACCAGGTCTAAGAAGTGCTTCCGAGTCAATTCCAACTACTTTAGGAGTGGTAGACTTAAGTGTCGCGACGCAGGACACGTTTGTTCCGGATGACTTATGCGCATAAATTCTTCAAGGTGACAAGTTTATTGTCAACGTCGGTACATGCAAACCCCGCTGGGTCTTAGAGTGAGCTTTGATGTATGTCTGTGTACGTCTATATGAGTGTACGTGTGTATGTATGTATGTATGTATGCATGCATGCATGTATGTATGCATGACTGTATGTGTGTATGTATGTATGTATGTATGTATGTATGCATGCATGTATGTATGCATGACTGTATGTGTGTATGTATGTATGTATGTATGCATGCATGTATGTATGCATGAGTGTATGTGTGTATGTATGTATGTATGTATGCATGCATGCATGCATGTATGTATGCATATATGTATGTATGTATGTATGTATGAGTGTATGTGTGTATGTATGTATGCATGCATGCATGTATGTATGTATATATGTATGTATGTATGTATGTATGTATGTATGAGTGTATGTATGTATGCATGCATGTATGCATGTATGTATGTATGCATATATGTATGTGTATGTATGTATGTGTGTATGTATGTATGCATGCATGCATGCATGTATGTATGCATATATGTATGTATGTATGTATGAGTGTATGTGTGTATGTATGTATGTATGCATGCATGTATGTATATATGTATGTATGTATGTATGTATGAGTGTGTGTGTATGTATGCATCCATGTATGTATGTATGCATATATGTATGAGTGTATGTGTGTATGTATGTATGCATGCATGTATGTATGTATGTATATATGTATGTATGTGTGTTTGTATATATGTATGTATGCATGTATGTATGAGTGTATGTATGTGTGAGTCTCTGTCTGTATGCCTATGTTATTTTATATATCTAACTTCCGGATTCTGTTATGTTTGCATCACGCTTGTCTGTCTGTCTGTCTATCCGTCTGTCTGTCTGTTTTTCTGACCATCTCTCCGTCTGTAGTCTGTCTGTCTATCCGTCTGTCTGTCTGTCTGTTTCTCTGTATGTCTGTCCATCTGTCGGTGTGGCTGGGTGTTATTACCAGTCGTAAAACTATTGCGCACAATAAATAAAGCGATGTTAAAAGTACTGCGTGGGCGACATCATAAAATACGGCGTAAATGTCAACGGACGATTTAACTTCACACAACTCTCGTCCCACAGTTAAAATGTATATGCTTCGCCTCGTGATGTGGGCCAGAGGCACAAAATGATCATCAAAACATATTTTTATATACATACACATTTTAAATCTAGTCATGAACACACGTTTCGATATATACACAATTACATATACATGACAGTAAATGTAAATGTAAACGTTTTATAAAGCGCCCCTATGGCCTCGACCCTGCTCATTTTAAAATGAATTTATCGGGTGAGATCCTTCACCACTGCTGCCCGTTTGAATGGGCGCCACACTATTTAAGGTCCCCGTGCACGGACCGTGCTAGCCCCCGAGATTCAGATCTCTGAAATAAGCCAACCGGCATTCTCATATATAGGGCTTGTATCTTTGCACGATTGAGAGCGTGTCACATAAATAAAATACCCATTAAAATGATAATATTTACAGACATATTAATAACAAGAATTTCTCTGCATACCTATGCAAATGTAGACTAATGTGTGTCTCTACCTGTGTGTCTGTGCATAACATGGGAGCAATAGCGTAACTTTGGGTCCACGGGGGCAGCAACTATGGGGAGCCTGGGCCAGAATCTGAAAAAGAGGGCCAGAATCTGAAAAGAGGCCAGAATCTGAAAAAGAGGCCAGAATCTGAAAAAAGAGGGTCCGCTCAGACCCTGCTAGAGCATGAACAGACCCCACATGGCCCATATGATCCAGCAACAAAGCCTACAGTAAACTCATTTTCATACAGTATATATGGGACAAAAACCGAAGTTCTTGTTGCCGAACACTGGGAGTCAATAAGACCCAGGGCAAAATCAGGCTTATCTTCGGACACAGGAAAACCCAGGGTTTACATTATCCCACTTTGCATTGTCTTGCTAAACATTATCCCACTTTGCATTGTCTTGCTAAACATTGTCCCACTTTGCATTGTCTTACGAACATTATCCCACTTTGCATTGTCTTACGAACATTATCCCACTTTGCATTGTCTTACTAAACATTATCCCACTTTGCATTGTCTCGCTAAACATTATCCCACTTTGCATTGTCTTGCTAAACATTATCCCACTTTGCATTGTCTTACTAAACATTATCCCACTTTACATTGTCTTACTAAACATTATCCCACTTTGCATTGTCTTACTAAACATTGTCCCACTTTGCATTGTCTTACGAACATTATCCCACTTTGCATTGTCTTACGAATATTATCCCACTTTGCATTGTCTTACTAAACATTATCCCACTTTGCATTGTCTTGCTAAACATTATCCCACTTTGCATTGTCTTACTAAACATTATCCCACTTTGCATTGTCTTACTAAACATTATCCCACTTTGCATTGTCTTACTAAACATTATCCCACTTTGCATTGTCTCGCTAAACATTATCCCACTTTGCATTGTCTTGCTAAACATTATCCCACTTTGCATTGTCTTACTAAACATTATCCCACTTTACATTGTCTTACTAAACATTATCCCACTTTGCATTGTCTTACTAAACATTATCCCACTTCACATTGTCTTACGAACATTATCCCACTTTGCATTGTCTTACTAAACATTGTCCCACTTTGCATTGTCTTGCTAAACATTATCCCACTTTGCATTGTCTTACTAAACATTATCCCACTTTGCATTGTCTTACTAAACATTATCCCACTTTACATTGTCTTACGAACATTATCCCACTTTGCATTGTCTTACTAAACATTGTCCCACTTTGCATTGTCTTACTAAACATTATCCCACTTTGCATTGTCTTACTAAACATTGTCCCACTTTGCATTGTCTTACTAAACATTATCCCACTTTGCATTGTCTGACTAAACATTATCCCACTTTGCATTGTCTTACGAACATTATCCCACTTTGCATTGTCTTACTAAACATTGTCCCACTTTGCATTGTCTTACTAAACATTATCCCACTTTGCATTGTCTGACTAAACATTATCCCACTTTGCATTGTCTTACGAACATTATCCCACTTTGCATTGTCTTACTAAACATTGTCCCACTTTGCATTGTCTTACGAACATTATCCCACTTTGCATTGTCTTACTAAACATTGTCCCACTTTGCATTGTCTTACTAAACATTATCCCACTTTGCATTGTCTTACTAAACATTATCTCACTTTGCATTGTCTTACGAACATTATCCCACTTTGCATTGTCTTACGAACATTAGCTCATAAATTGTCTTGTATTAGTGTTCCGCCTGTGGCTTACAACGCCGCCCTTAGAGGAATTGGACAGTCATCAATAGCATCGAAGTCTAGCATGCCATTGCATTGAGACAGGAGCACGGAAAGGAAAGTCAGACAGACAGACAGACAGACAGACAGACAGACAGACAGACAGACAGACAGACAGACAGACAGACAGACAGACAGACAGACAGACAGACAGGCAGGCAGGCAGGCAGGCAGGCAAACAGGCACATATACATTAACACAAACAGGCAGGCAGGCAGGCAGGCAGGCAGGCATCCTGTTTGAATGGTGAGATGGCTGGCGGATAGAAGAGGTATTTGATCGGGAGCGAAAATTCCCATGAGGTATTCATACAGAATACCTCAGTAGTAGAACAGAATTTACAGAAGCGTGGATTCACGTTGAGAAGGGGTCGTTTTCACAGGGCGTTTCGATTCAAGCAGTCATACAAGCTATATGTCAAAGCCTGTAGGCCCCACACAAAAGGGACAGTTAGGCCTATTATAGGCCACCGACTGTAAGCCATACCTGGAAGGTATAGCTAATCCTACTACAGTCCAATGACTGTAGGCCTCGCCATGGAGATCTAAATACACAGAATCTGTATTTCAATCCTCATGGCCTACGCGTACCGTTGACCTGTCGCTGGTTCTTAAGTGCTTTGAATGACTTGCCAGAAGCGAAGCCTGATTACGTACTGAAGGGTTCATTACCGAGGTATTCAGGGCGTGACCGCATGGGTGGCGCCAGCGTAAAAGTCACCCTGATTGATTGAAATTTTTTATTGACATTAGAACACCATCACTGAGGGATGTTTACCTTGGTCTTATTCTGGAATCATTCTGGAATCATTTATCGCCAAATTTGCCTCAGTTTTAAAGGAAACGTTGATATCTGACTTATTGACTTATAATTATTTGAGTAAGACTTTCCAAGTATGATAAAAGCCAACTAGTAATTTATAAGAATTATTTTAATGCTACAGAGAGTGGCTGACCCCTCTCCTAGGAGGGATTAATTCCAGCCAGAAGGAAGAAGAATTTTAATGCTGCAGAGGGCCGCCATATTCTTTCCCAGAGCACACGGTCAGGAAATACGTCACACGTGACTAACGGCGCGTGACGAGGTCATAGCGTAGATCAATGTTAAAAAGGCGTTAAAGAAATTTTTGTATGGATGGGTGGATGGATGGATGGATGGATCGATGGATGATTGAACGACTAAATGATTAAACGAATCGACGAGTGAATGAATGAAATAAATGAATCAATAAATGAATGACTGAATCACTCAATAAATCAAGCATTCAGTCAGTCAGTCTGGCAATCTATCTATCTATCGAGCAATCAAGCAATCAATCAAATAATCAATCAATCAATCAGTTAATGCCTAAGCTTAACGAACTTGTAAATGACTAACCCACAGAGTCAGTTAACCCCAGGATGAGGGCAAATTCCACAGTTAACCGCTTCTCGATTTGCATCTGAAAACAATTCGACCTAACGTAATAGTTTTCTGTGTAGTATGCGAAAGGTCCTCGCCCTAGTCGACACCAGGGTTCTTCGGTTTTCATCACACTGTCGTAGTCATCATCATAATTCAGATCAAGTTCTGTCTTTCTCGTCTTTATCATGGTATAATTAATCATCATCGCCATCATCATCATCATCGTCGTCGTCGTCATCTTCATCATCATCTTCATCTTCTTCATCATCATCGCCACTATGTCTGTCTGTCTGTCTGTCTGGGTGTCTTAACACACCTTGCCCTTCCTTTCCCACCCATCTTCTCCTCCTCATCCTCATCCTCCGTTCTCAGCATTCCTTGCAGCTTACTTTCTCATTAGTCCATCTTTACCACCATCCTCTTCCTGCTTCTCTTCCACTCACTGCTCGTCATCCTCTCCATCCTCCTCTTTCTTCTCTTCTTCTTCCTCCAATTCCTCTTCCTACCCTCTTCTACTTCCTCCTCTCTTTCCCCTTTCTCCTCCCTGTTCCTCTTCCTCTACTTCCTCCTCATTCTCTCTCCTGCCTCTTCCTCCTCATCTCACTCCTCCTCTACTAGCTGTGTCCGTCTCTGACAACTTCCTATTACTCGTCCCAAAGGTGGTCACTGATGATGACCTACCCCTTCTCAACCCTCCCCTTTCCTACCCTTCCCTAGCCAATATGAGGAAAGGCGAGTAATCGGTGACTTGGACTGGCTTGCTTCTTGACGATCTGATGACGGACGTTGGCCGTCCCTGCGACCTGAGAACTCCGACCTATCGTCAGTCCGTCCAATGCGGTGGGTCCATTGCAGCCCACCACATCGCAGCCAACCAACAGATAAACCGCACCGGATGTGCAGCTAGCCCATGAAGCCGCGAAGATAAGATAGCAATGTAAGGGAGATAGGGCACGGAAATCCAACTTAACTTAAGCTTCATAAAGTGAGTCAAGGTAAGGTAAGATAAGGTGAGGTAAGGTAACATAAGGTAAGGTTCTTGGATCTTGACCTGGAAACGAACCCCTTTTGCCTATCGATTTTGTTTTGACTGAGCGCCTGTGAATAAGTTGGTTCGCCCGACTTAGTTTTCGTTGGGCGCTGTAGAAACCTTGAGTTTACGATTCGAGGTAAAGTAAGGTAAGACGAGGCATGGCATGAAATGGCAAAGCAAGGCATGGCATGGCATGGTATGGTATGCTATGATATGGTATGGAAGGTAAGGTGATGCAAAGTAATGTAAGTAAGTAGAAATGCTTTAAAAATGTTCGAGTTTACAAATATGATTGATCCCAAATTCTTATGCTACTCGGTGCAATTTACCTTTTCTTATCGGTTTATGAGATAAATCCTTTGGCGCGTCCCGCCCCTCAATCGCTAGGTGGCGCTGATGAGTTGCCATGTCGACGAATTTCATGAGAGGTTTACCGTTCGTCGCTGAGCGTCGCTTCCACGCTTCGTCTGCTCCGCTAACCGCAAACAGATGGCGCGTCGAGTGATGACGTCATTATCTGTGGCGCCGCCCGACGACGGAAGTGATTTCGACGGTATTAAATGGGCATTCCTGGAAGTAATGTCTGGTTGCATCAGACACCAGCGTGACTCACTGACGTGGAGTGTCTAGTAGTAGAGTGCAGACTGAAACACGCAATCGACCAAACATTTATGTCGAAACTCTACACAAGGCCACACTAAATGTCAGAATGAAAGCCACTAAATGTCTGCATGTAAACGACTAAATGTCCGGATGTAAGCCACTAAATGTCTGCGTGTAAACGACTAAATGTCCGGATGTAAGCCACTAAATGTCCGATTGTGAGCCACTAAATGTCCGGATGTAAGCCACTAAATATCCGACTGTGAGCCACTAAATGTCCGGATGTAAGCCACTAAATATCCGACTGTGAGCCACTAAATGTCCGGATGTAAGCCACTAAATATCCGATTGTGAGCCACTAAATTCCCTAATGTTACTCACTAAATATCCGATTGTGAGCCACTAAGTTCCCTAATGTTACTCATTAAATGTCCGGATGTAAACCACTATGACTCTCCATTACTACGTTGTTTGTAATTGTGAATTTTCTAACCACACTAATGTCTGCCGCTACAAGACATTTTCACAGCTCGGCTGAATCTTCAGGTGCAGGGAGCTGGCACCGACTGTTCACCCTTGGCCGCCCATGAGATTGGACACGCCTCATCGATCTGTGAAGACTTAAAGAGCAGTAGAAACTGCGGGGAATCCATTTGAGGAACGCAGTTTCCGGCAAGAACTTTTCCGCCAACAGATATCGACAAGAAAAAGTTCCCAAACTCAGAAACGGATCAAGATCTGAAGAATTTGGCGTTTAAAGCGATTGACGAGGAGGGACCTGGTAAATCCTTTGGAAGAAGATTCCGGTAGATCAGAGAACTCAAACCAGAACGGGTTTTCGAGCCAAAGACTTTGATGCTACGCCATCTAAGACTGATTTCGGCGATCGAAACCGTCTCTGAAGACTGTGTTTTACGAACGGGAGAATGTCTGTGAAAAACTTCGGCAGCAACTGTTGCTTTTCGATTGTGTGCTAAGCAAGGACAAGAGGTAAGTCCAAATTCAGGTAACTTTGAACCTGATTATCGTAATCACAACCGTAAAGGCAGCTTACTGAGTGCCTCTTCAAGAAACCTCCTCAGACACACTTCCGACCAGAGAGGGCATAATCACGCTCGAATATCAAAATAAAGGCTTGTGTGACATGACTGACTTTGGAGAAAACAACAAAAGCTGATTGATTTATTGATTGATTGCTTGATTAATCAGGAGTGATCCCTGCCTGATCCCCGGATGCTGACTTGTCGCCACAGCTGACCAAACATCCTGACCATTTCGGACTTGACTTGATATAGCGCTGATGCTTGAGCGTGGCGTTGAGAAATATCGGGGATTCACATTTACATGATAGAGGGTCTGCCTTTCACCTCAGTCTCCGAGGTTCGAATCTCCCGCACGCATACTTATAAAGTTCAGGTTTAAACCTGAGGTAAGTATAATTCCTTAGGAAAGAAAAAATTCGCCCTAGACTTTTAATGACATCTGGAATGTCTACGTCATATCCGGTTCTGGAAGAGGGATGGTTATTGTTCTTATTAATAAAATAATAATAATTATTATTATTAATATTATTATTATTATTATTGCGACTTGAGCTGCTTGTCTTTTCTTTGTTGCTATTTGACCAGCGACTGAAGACCTTTCACGTTTGCATGTAGTAGTTCATTATGTTTGTTAATAATAATAATAATAATTATTATTATTATTATTATTATTATAATTAGAGCTGCATTTCGATTAAAATTTTTAATCGCATTTAATCGCACTTTAATTGCATGTTAAAAAATTAGCAATACCAGTTGGATTGCAATTTTACAGTATTTAATATTTCTAATTTACATGCAATGTCCAAAGTAAAGTAATTAAAATTTTTAATTGCAGTTAATCGCATTTTAATTGCATGTTAGAAAAATAAGCAATCCCAGTTGGATTGCAATTTTACAGTATTTAATATTTGTAATTTATATGCAATGTCCAAAGTAAAGAAAAGTATTTAAAATTTTTAATCGCAGTTAATCGCATTTTAATTGCATCTTAGAAAAATGAGCAATACCAGTTGGATTGCAATTTTACAGTATTTAACATTTGTAATTTATATGCAATGTCCAAAGTAAAGAAAAGTAATTAAAATTTTTAATTGCAGTTAATCGCATTTTAATTGCATGTTAGAAAAATGAGCAATCTCAGTTGGATTGCAATTTTACAGTATATAATATTTCTAATTTATATGCAATGTCCGAAGTAAAATGTTTGAAATAGCTTAAAATGTTTATTCTATTAAATGCAACCACTTGTTGAAGCAAACAAGTTTATCCACATTGTGAACAATGTGTCCTTACAAAAAATACTCGTTCACAAGGGGCAGTCGTTGCTGGGATGACAAAAACGTTTTAGCCATGGTGGATGTTGACGGATCGGCCATTCATCGCAAACTATTTTGTGATGGCATTGGTTATGCTTTCGCATTTGCCCTGGTCATGGAGAACTCAATATTAGAATATCTAATGGGGTCCAAGCCCTGGTCCATTGGCTTAGACATCTCCCGCTGCTGAACTAGAGTTGCCTGGCTTAGTGCAAGTTCCGTTTTATCATCTGCTGAAGATAACGTTGATGTCTTATCAACCTCAGCAGTGGTAAACGCATGACTGGTACGCAAGCCATAGTTCAACGACGAGTTGATATGGTAGTAATTAATTTAAACACTCTTGTAATACTTACAAACAACTTGTCATCCGCATTAAAAATAAACTGTCCGTCCAATATTGTCTTTCCTAGTTTCCTTGACTCCATTCATTACGTAAAACCTAATTCGTAACTCCCTAATTTAATATCACAATCGAATTTACAGAACGCGAAAAAACGCGAAAAAATAGGAAACATACAACCATAGATTTAATAAATGTCGACCCTGGAAAGCATTGAATAGTTTCTAGATAAATTTTTGTCGCGCTAATTTTGGTCGACGAGCGCTCGCGGTAAGAAAGAAAGACTAAGTTCTTAACGCGTTAATCGTTGCGTTAAAAATTTTAATCGCAAAATTTTTTAACGCGTTAACGGCGATTAATCAACAGCCCTAATAATAATAATAATAATAATAATAATAATAATAATAATAATAATAATAATAATAATAATAATAATAATAATAATAATAATAATAATAATAATAATAATAATAATAATAATAATTATTATTATTATTATTATTATTATTATTATTATTATTATTATTCAGCTAAAGAGTTAGGACAATATAAAATCTAAACTTGGCATTGATCTTAAAATTTAACTCTAGCTGCTGCATCAGTCGCTATCGTGGTTGTCCTTTGTTGTTAGTGTGGTAGTGGTGGTGATTGAGGTGGTGGCTGTAGTCGTAGTGGCGGCGGTGGTGGTGCTAGTGGTGCTTGTGGTAGTGGTACTGATGAGGGTCTTGGTAGCGGTGGTTATGTAGTTAACAATTTTTTCTAAAGGTGAGGCTCATTTCTGGCAATGGATTGTCTGTTCCTGGACGGAAACGAGACGCTCTGGTTCGACTCCTGGACAGTAATCTTCGAAAACAAGACGATGGGAAGAGAGACCCTGACAAACTGGATCCAGGACAAGCTAACCGTCTTCGGCAGCGTCCTCTCCATCTGGATCGTCATCTCGAACCTTTTCCTCCTCTGTGCAGCACTGATCCGGCCACTCCTCGATCCAGTCCGGGAGACTTCGAGGGCAATGCGGATCAGCCTGTCGCTGGCCCAGGTTCTGATCGGAGGAGTGGCCATACCAGTCAATCTGGTGACATACGCCAGAGGGCGCTGGATCTTCGGTAGGGTCCTGTGCAACGCCTCCCTGATCGGTCAGATGTTCGTCGTGGCGAACACCGCCTGGACCCTAGTTGCCCTGACCTTTGACTTGTTCTTTCGGATCCTGTGGCCGGCGTCGGCTGGACTCTGGTGGTGGACGGGAATAGGTCTCATCGGAGCCTGGATCATGTCTGCTCTCTCCGTTCTTCCGATGGTCTTCCACCTGGAGCTGGGAGACGCACACCTCCTGCCAGATGTGTGCGCCGTCGTCATGACCAAGGAAGCCGCAGTCCTATTATCGCTCGCCGTCTTCCTTCTTCCGGCGGTCATCTCCACAACCGGAAGTATAACTGCTATGATCGCTAGATGGCGCGTCGACCGTCGCTCTCAGGCGGAACTGCAACCGGAAATGGGATATTCTCCAACGACCGGAAGTGCATCGAAACTCGTCGCTAGGTGGCCGAACGCCACCGCGAAACCGGAAGCAGGCTGTTGTCTGACAGCCGGAAGTTCGGCCGTAGCTCTTGTGGCGGCAAATGCCTGCTGTGTCGTCACGTGGTCCCCGTTTTTTGTTGTCAACGCCCTCGTATCGTTCTGCGCAGACATGTGCATTGACCCCGGGGCTTGGTCGCTGCTGCTCTGGGTCGGCTACCTCGCCCCTGCCCTGCTGCCCTTGGCCTGGGCGATCGACCGCGGGGTGAGACAGAGGGCCATCGAAACACTGAGCGGAATCAAAGGAGGCAAAACCGGTGGGATCACGTGTTGCAAAGGGCAGGAATCACCCGAGGCGAAATCGCATGAGTCCGAGAACGAGATTCTGGTTTGATCCGCTAGATGTCGAGTGATTCGCCACCTGGCGAACAGACGATCAATTACGGAATGAACAAATATGGATAATTTTAACGCTGCATAATTTGTTTATATCCAACCACTTAAATTTCTCCTGTGTGTTTTAATCGTGAGGGATCATAGCTACCTCGAAAATAAAATAATTTAAATGTACTCGCAGTTGGACCTATTCACTTCTTGTTATATATATATATATATATATATATATATATATATATATATATATACCTATTCACTTGAGGACTCTTACCACTGACACACGCGTTCTGCAGAGCAAAACAATATTTGTAATTGTACTTAGAAAATTTATATAGCGTCGAATAAAAAAACTAATCAGAAGCACTCTCTACGCTGCCCTTAAACGACGTTAATTGTCATTAAGAAAGTTCATCAGTTAGCAAGCAGTGATCACATATCGAGCAGACACCGAAAAACCTGTCAGAAACACTCCACCACACAAGACCTCAACCATGGGGGAAAACTGCCTCATATTCCAAATCCTGGACACGAAAGGCTTAAATATCAAGTCTAATAGGACTACATCAGCTATTATTAATTAATTTATCAAAATCAACTACATCAGCTATTATTCATTAATGTATCAAAATCAACTGTTTCACAGTTTTAATCAAATATATAAAATATCAAAACATGCCATTTCACAGTACTGATAAGTACAAGGGTCTATTTTGGATAAAACAACACATATTAGTGTAGTAAGAATCTTTTATTCGAATGTTTCAAAGGAGAAATATATCAAAGTAAAAAACGATTCTCTGTGCCACAATATCAAAATAAAGTCTTGTGTGACATGACTCACATGGCACTGATAACATATAAATAAAAGAATGGCCATTGACAAACGTAATGAACTAATGCATTGACACGTAAAGAATCACAGACACAATGTGCATATGAAAATATGTATTAATAAATGCATATATGGAAATTTATACAGAACGGGTTTCTCGTGCTAAAAAATGTCCTGCTGCCTATTCAATGTCCTAAAGAATTAACTGCGCTTCAGATAAAGTGTTGCACTTTATACACAAATCTGTTTTTAAAATATTATATATGTAAAGTGATAGTTCGTAAATTTCTGTAGATACAGTTCGTCTTAATTCACCTTTCTATAGAACTCGGCAATATATAATAATAATAATTACCATTCATTCCACTGTAATTTTTCCCGACATGACCTTCATCATTTGAAAATATACAGTTTCTTCTTTCCAATTCCTTCCTCAAACAATATACTGAATTTAGCTCACCGAACAAACTCTGTATTACAGTGGTGAATTTATGAAGTTTCAACTACAAAAAAACTACAAACAGGCATTCAAATAAACCCATTCACTTGATTTTACTAATTGTCAGTTGTAGCGAGTCATCCGTTTCCATTAGGAAGAACCACATAGAGCCGTTCCCATATTAGGAAGCCGTCGAGCAACAAACCTTCCGAAAATTGCTCCTAATAATCGTCCAATCCAGTTGCCAAGTATATATCCAAGGGGACTCAGAAAAACACCCACATACGGTATCACAGAACATCCATAGCCGACCGCAAGTCCTCCTCCAAGACCAAACAGCCCCTCGAAAATCAGCTGAGCAATTAACCTCTGAAACTCATCCCACGGCATTTCTCTCTTCTCTAACTGCTTCTTCGCTTCGAACATTTTGCAGATGAAGAATATCACCTCAGTTGCTACAGCCAATGCAATTGAACCGATAATAGTACCAATTCTCACACAACGGAACAATGTTGTTGATCCTGCCACTTGTCCCAGCTGTGCCTTAATAGCCGCCCTCGCACCCCTTGCTCCAGTCGCCAGTATTTGAGTCATCGTTTCTGAATTTCCGAAAATACGGAGAGCGACCATCATCCATTCTTCGACGAACTTCACCAATCCAGAAGAACCCATTTTCAGTCGGTCAAAGAAGTCTTTCATCTGGAGACAACATTTCATTCCCGCTTTACACCATCTTGCAAAATGTTCGCAGTTGTATTTAAAAGGATCGTACGTCGTATCAAGACTCTCAGTTGCTCTAACAATTACCTCTTCGGGCGGATAGCAGTCTTCCTCGCTGTACTGGTAAACATACAGGAAATCTTTCTTACAGTCGACCTTGACAGTATCCCGTCGAACGCTGGCAAACTTATCGTTAGGTTTGTCTTTCAACCCACCGCTGTTGTGTATCACAACGATCTTTTGGCTATTTGTGTCCACATGTACAACGATGGCATGATGCCAGATCGCGTAGAAACGGTCCCAGGCAATGTGATCTCCAGGTTGTAATTGCTTCAGATTCGTTACTCTTACGTGCTTTCTTACAGAGGTCTTTTCCTCGCTGTGAAGCGCGAGGTTATCTTTTCCCTTTGACAGCTCAGAAGCCGATGATAACTGTGGAGTTCTGGCGAACAAGTCAGATCTGCACTTGGAGCATTCCCTTCTGCCACATTGACGCTCGAAACAGGATTTGGTCTGTTCCGACTCGTCGATGTTTAGTAAGATCGCGATCATTTCGTCACATGATATGTCCTCAACAGTTGCCATTTTGTCTCGATAATCCGACGAATGTGGAGTTCTGACAAGCAAGTCAGTTCTGCACTCGGGGCATTCCTTTCTGCCACACTGACACGTCAACGAAGATTTGATTTCTTCGGCGTAGTCGCTGCTTAGCAATATAGCGATCATTTCGTCACTTTTTTGGTCCACAATACTTGCAATTTCATCTTGAATCGTATCGGAGATCGGGTTGTTTAGCTGAGCAGCAGAATTTTCCTGCAGGTTGGTCTCGAATATTATTCTGAGTGTTTCATTAAGGTCACAGATTGGTGCATCTTTGTCACTAACGTCACCGTTCTCACTTTCAACACTGAACATGACTCCGGTTTTGAAGCATTTGATGCAGATTGACTGCATCAGCTTTTCTGCATTCAATCCGACGAATCTGGGGACATGACTATGATTTTTCAGGCACGATTTGTCTACCCTGTCACTCGTTACTTCAAACACCCAGCCTTCGGTCCCCAGATCGCAAAGATTCGCTGAATCGTCAACTCCAACGCTCCATCCACAGACACTGCAGATTCTGATAAATGCTCCGTGTCCGAATATCGTCGTTTTAACCTTCGACTTGTCTTCACACGAGCAATTCGGACAAGGCAAGTCCTCGTATATCTTGTGTAGATTTTTCTTGGAGTCGGCTTCCGCCATATCGGTTCAGGGTTCCGCTGGATTGCTTCGGTATTAGCTGATCTGTAGAATATCAATAGAATGATGCGTAAAACATACTACTTGTGTCATATATATTAGGATTATAAAAATTTTATCTGTGCTACGCATGTGCCTGTAATCGGGGACTATGTTGCTCAGTACTGGTAGTTGTGTTAATTTTGTTGTTGTTGGTATTTTCAAGTTTTTATTATTTATTAGTGACTTCTATTGCGCCGGTGTCTAATGCGCAAGGCATCAACCGATGGCGCACCATAACTAGACCTAAATAAGGTCAATATCCAGAAGGTTAAATCCAGTAAGACAGAGATTTGACCAAAATCAATTAACAACTCTTCACAATCAGATTTAATGAAAAATTTCCTGAAAGCTAGCCACATGCGTAATTATAAACACAATATTTCTCCATAACAAAACATATACAACACCGAATATTTCATAGCGCACGGACATGGCATGTCATCATAAACCTGGTTTAAGTTTTTTAGATTAGACGACTTTCACTGTGGAACTGGAGTTTTGAGACCTGGGCTGACATATCGATAGCGCGACAGACAGCCGATCATTAGCGGGATTTTTATCGGATTCGTTTATAGGCCCTACTTGTTTCTTGAAAGTACATCTGGATCCTAAAATATCACAAAGATTGCATAAATTTATAAATGTTTGTATTGATGTATGTATGTATGTATGTATGTATGTATGTATGTATGTATGTATGTATGTATTTAGGTATGTATTTTTGTTTGTATGTCCTCACTATAGCCTAAATAGAAAATAGAAAAACGTGTACATTTACATTTACTAAGGTGCTTTGCCAAGAAGGAACGAACATGGTCCGTACATGGGAATCTTAAATGGCATGCATGGCGTCTATTCAAACGGGCAGCGCCGGTAAGGGATCTCACCCGATTAATTAATTGAAAATGAGCACGGTCGAGGGCACACGGGTCGCTATAGAGAGAAACGTGTAGATTTACATTTACAATTATTTCCTCCACTGCTGGAAACCTTTGGAATTAGAGCCCCTCTGTTTTATCGAATCAGTGCAGTTATTTCAATTTCAGCCTATGTTGTTGCCATTGAAAACCATTTTTTATAGAATTTGTTTAATATGAAAAATATGAATTTTATTACAGGAATACACTTTTCACAGCACGGTGACACCGATCGGTATAAAAATGCGTGGAATTTCTTTCAACTTTTAGTGCTATAATGTGTGTAATATATGTATCACTAAACTTGTATAGCGCCTATTAAGTAACTCGAGAAGGCGCTGCAGCAGGGCTACCTAATGATCTCTAAGGAGGAACGTCTTGAGACGGGCAGAAATGCTTCCTGAACTGTTGAACAGACAAGAGATCGGATGTCTGGTGGGAATGTTCCAGAGAGACGGCCCCACAGTGGAGAAGGCGCGGCCCGCCCTTGTCGTCGTGAGAGAACACGGTACGATGAATTGCCCGTATGTACAATAGGCTCAACGTCTAATTCATATATTGGCTCTTCATGATTAATTTACACCAAAATACTCGAGCACTTGGAAATATAGTTCGAAATCCCTAAGCTGAAGGGTCCTGCAAAGTCAACGTATCTTGTAAGGTACAGGTAGAAGTAATACTTACAATTCAAATAGCTTCCACTGTCACTTTCTTCGGAATTCATTCAGTGTAGGTGTTCCAGTTTCCAGCATAAGCGACAATGCTGGCGAAACATATGAATCGGCTCACACAGCTCCCTTAAAGTTGTATGAGCCGATTATGTAGACGGTGTTTATAACCACGCATGGATATATTATCTGACCTCAGCAAAAAATTTGGCTGGATTTTCCACACGTAGAGTACATGAGCGTGGGTATAGGCTAGAAGAACGGCGTCAATTGCAGTGACGACCATTAGGAGCTCGCTGCTTGTAACCACGAGCAATACCTCAAGCACTTGAAAGCCTGCTTATCATAGATTGCGAAACTAGCGTGAAAACCTACAGCGTCCTAACCAAGATGCACAGAGCAAAGACAAGTTGCGGTAAACCAACAAATAAATCGAGGTATTGGATTGGCAGACAACGAGGTCCTTAGAAACTCAAGCTTTGCTGTTAACAGTCGCTACTTTTAAGGTCGTTGACCTCGAAGAATCGAAAGTTAGGAAATTCTGATTCGCCCAACAATGCACCGTTTACACTTTAGATAAACTGATGCATAGGCTAAAATCAGTGGTTCTAACACATATTATATGTCTTCTGAACAACATAAAGCCCATGTCACGTTATGTTAGACTATGTTATAATGTTATGTTAAAACAATCGCTTCTCTGCAGATACAGATGCACTTTAAACTATAGCATTGCTTATGCAACCCCTACACCTCAGATGACCAATAGCGCATTTCTTAGGCAATACTTATTTAATCATTTCTAAATTAATTAAATATAATTTAATTAAAAATAATTTAAATGGTAAAATCGATAATAACATGTAAATGAAAAATTGTTGATAGGCCTACTACTGGCCTTCCAACCTAAAGAAGACGTTTGCACAAGATGTTCCACTGTGTAGCGAGATCGACGCCTGTGGATACGCGAAACGTCTTCAAACGGATAGAGGTAGAAAGACTTCATCAACAATCCTATTCGGTAGCCAGCTTTCATGTTTTATGTCCTTATTTCAAAGGAGCGACAGTCGTCTTTTCGCCGCGGTTGACTGTGAAGTCTGGCTGTCTCCTTGCCTGACCTCTGCGGGCTTTCGACTTGGAACCTAATCTGACCTTACTTGTACCTGCCTGCCAAATGTCTTTGAATGGGCGCCTATGAACAAGCTGGTTCCCCCGACTTAGTGCTTTGGGTGCTGTAGAAATCTCGAGATTTAGATTATGAAATTATTTGCAAAATATCACACCCTCAGCCCATCCTATACAGGTGGCCATCGGCATTTTCTCAGCCTCGCAATTCAGTTCGTACACTCCTCAGGTTCTGATTGGATCAATAATAAAAATCGACATAGTAAGACAGTAAGCAAGACATTTGTTAACACGCCATATGTCCATCGGCTGAGCGAGGAATCGTCAACATATTTCACCTGAACTAAATATTCAAGTGACAAAATAATATTCTAGGTAGTGTTAAACAAGTAACATATTCTCTAAGGAAATAGAACAATCGCATAATATTATTTCAGTTTCAAGCGCTGCCGTTTACATATCATCTGCTTCAGGCTGATAACTTGTTCCTCTTGGTTACATAATTGAGAATGATTAGAACTTCACATCTCCTTCGTCAAAAGATAGCAGATTAATATCTTCAGCATACAATGATCGTTTTTAGATTGAGACAATAGAATAAAATATGATTAATAAGAAGGATTAGCCTATTGCTATAAATGAAAATACAAAGCATTATTATATCGTCGGAGTGGCGTGTTTGAATGATCCAGTACAATTATAGGCCAACAAATCATGAAGCGATTTTATACTGGGAAATTCGAGCAACAAACCTTCCTAAAATTGCTCCTAATAATCGTCCAATCCAGTTACCAAGTATAAATCCCAGCGGACTCAGAAAAACACCCACACACGGTATAAAGAAAAATCCAAAGCCAACTGCAACTCCTCCTCCAAGGCCAAACAGCCCCTCGAAAATCAGCTGAACAATTAACCTCTGAAACTCATCCCACGGCATTTCTCTCTTGTCTAACTGCTTCTTCGCTTCGAATATTTTGCAGATGAAGAATATCACCTCAGTTGCTACAGCCAGTGCAATTGAACCGACAATAGTACCAATTCTCACACAACGGAACAATGTTGTTGATCCTGCGACTTCTGCCAGTTGTGCTTTAATGGCCGCCCTAGCACCTCCTGCACCTGTCGCCAGTATTTGAGTCATCGTTTCTGAATTTCTGAAAATAAGGAAAGCGACCATCATCCATTCTTCGACGAACTTCACCAACTCAGAAGAACCCATTTTCAGTCGATCAACGAAGTCTTTCAGCTGGAGACAACATTTCACTCCCGCTTTACACCATCTTGCAAAATGTTCGCAGTTGTATTTGAAAAGATTGTACGTTGTAGCGAGACTCTTTCTTGCTCTTTCGACAACCTGTTCGGGCGGATAGCATTCTTCCTCGCTGTACTGGTAAACATACAGGAAATCTTTCTTACAGTCGACCTTGACAGTCTTCTCACGAACGCTGGCAAACTTATCGTTAGAGTTGTCTTTCAATCCACCGCTGTTGTGTATTACACGGACCTCTTGTTTGTTTGCGTCCACGTGTACAACGATGGCATGATGCCAGACCACGTACCAACGGTCCCAGGCAATGTGATCTCCAGGTTGTAATTGCTTCAGATTCGTTACTCTTACGTGCCTCTTTACAGGAATCTTTTCCTTGCGGTTATCTTTTCCGATTGACAGCTCAGAAGCCGACGACTGTGTGGTTCTGGCGGGAAAGTCAGATCTGCATTCAGAGC
The DNA here is from genome assembly GCA_964023275.1 of Norana najaformis. Lineage (NCBI taxonomy): Eukaryota > Metazoa > Annelida > Clitellata > Crassiclitellata > Hormogastridae > Norana > Norana najaformis. Next base: position 4,318,690 of record OZ029921.1, read on the forward strand.
ATTCCTTTCTGCCACACTGACATTCGAAACAGGATTTGGTCCGTTCCACCTCGTCGATGCTTAGGGTGATCGCGATCATTTCGTCATTTGATGTGTCCTCAACATTTGCCATTTTGTCTAGAGGAACAGACGACTGTGGAGTTCTGGCGAGCAAGTCAGTTCTGCACTCGGAGCATTCTTTTCTGCCACACTGACACGTCAACGAAGATTTGGTTTCTTCGGCGTAGTCGCAGCTTAGCAATCTAGCGATCATTTTGTCAGTTTTTTGGTCCACAACACTTGCAATTTCATCTTGAATCGTATCGGAGATTGGATTGTTTAGCTCAGCAGCAGAATTTTCTTGCAGATTTGTCTCAAATATAATTCTGAGTGTTTCATTTAGGTCACAGACTGGTGCATCTTTGTCACTAACGTCACCGTTCTCACTTTCAACACTGAACATGACTCCGGTTTTGAGACATCTGACACAGATTGACTGCATCAGCTTTTCTGCATTCAATCCGACGAATCTGGGGACATGACTGTGATTTTTCAGGCACGATTTGTCTACGCTGTCACTGGTTACTTCAAACATCCAGTGTTTGGTCCCCAGATCACAAAGATTCGCTGAATCGTCAATTCCAACGCTACATTCACAGACACTGCAGATTCTGATGAATGCTCCGTGTCCGAATATCGTCGTTTTAACCTTAGACTTATCTGCACACAGACACTTCGGACAAGGCAAGTCCTCGTATATCTTGTGTAGATTTTTCTTGGGGTCGGCTTCCGCCATATCGGTTCAGGGATCTGCTGGATTTCTCAGTTATCGGTTGATCTGAAGAATATCAGTAGTATGATATGTAAAACAGTCTATTTGTATGATATATGGTGGCACTGTGTAAATTATACCTCTGCTACGCATGCACATCCGTAATCCGGCACCATGTTGCTCAATAGTGTTAGTGTTAATTTTGTTGTTGTTGGTTTTTTCAATTTTTCGAGTTTTCATTATTTAAAGTGACTTCTGCTGCTCCGGTGTCTAATGCACAAGGCATCAACCGATGCCATATCAAAAGACACCGAATATTTTATAGCGCAAGGACTTGGCATGCCATCATAAATCTGGTTGAAGTATTTTGAGATTAGACGACTTCAACTGTGGATCTGGATTGTTGAAACTTGGGCAAAGCAGATCCGATAGCGCGATAGGCAACAGATCATTAGTGGGTTTTTGGCGAATGCGTATATTAGGCCTGCTTTTTTCTTGAAAATACATCTGGATCTCAAAATATGACACGAACTGCATAGAAGCATGTATGTATGTATGTACGTATGTTGTGTGTATGTATGTGTGTGTATATGTAGACACTTACTATAGCGCCATTTGAGTAACACACAAAAGCGCTGTCTGCTCCAGCGTAAATGATGTTAGAGTCATTAAGATCAATGTTATCAAGACGCGAACAGTGCTCAAATAACTAGAAGTCACCACTGGCTAGCTGCCGCAGACACGCAGAGCCCAACCGACGGATTCCCATTCAGTCAATAGTAGCCAAGATATTCAGAGTTCCTGGATCAAGTAACGTCGAAGAGGAAACGACGAAAGGCAACGAGACTCGCAAGACACAAACCCTAAACAGACGAACCCAAGCTCGATGCAATCCCTCACAGATGACATAAGGCGCCGAGTCCGGATTACCTCAGCCACGAGGTTTATATAGGATATTCTTCAGCATCCGGCCAACTGGTCGTAGTCACTCCGAAGTACAACAGTCAACACCAACCCAAGGACTCTGAGTTTACGATTACGATGGTCAGTGGCAACGATACTTTCTTAACAGCCTCCTAGGTATGTATCCTATGTATGTGACGACTTATCTAGCGCCCTTAAACATGTTTCACATCTTCCTCGGGAAAATTTCTTGATAAAGGACTTTTATAACGACTTGAAGGACAGCAGTATGTTGAAGCTGATTTTTATAAAAATTTCTGTTGACCTAAACAAATGTAGGGGCCTACTTGTTACCATTGCAGCTAACCAAGCCTCTCTTTCGGACATTACCATAGGTGTCCCCAATCCGATAGGGTCCAACGCATATGCGGTTTACATCTTACCTGTTGTCTAGGTTCGATTTCTCAAATTCGATTTCCGATCAAGTTTGTTATAACAGGGCTACTAAGACACGAAAATACATGCGAAAACGGATGGAGAATCCTTACACTTTCACATTTGACGAGAGCACAGTGCTGGCACACGACTAACCGGCTTACGCCCGACTAGCAAATAAAACTTGGTATGCATGATGCGCTCTTAGCGAGCTACGCCTGAACTAATATTATTCAAGGGCAGAGGCAAGTTGGATACTCCGAGCTTAAGAAAATGAAACAAAATGGCGCCAGTCACCATTCGTAGCTACGAAGTTTTGGACGTCAGACTTTTTCGGGACCGTCAAAATCCACTCGATTCGTTCTAAGACGATGGACTTTATTATACTATTCGTTTTCGCATATGCTTCTACCACTGCATTGGTTGACGGTGGGTTGCCGCTTGGTTGAGTGTTAGTAGGTGCAGCGAGCCTAACAGAGATCGAGTCGGGTTGGTTCTTGTAAGGATGAGCATCCTTGGAATACCCTACCACCTGCTGCTCACTCAGCCTTGCATCCTGTAGTGGTCGGTACATGAGTGCCAACGCACTTTGGGAGATTGAAGTGTCATGGGGTTGGTTTGCTATGGTCGTGTTTGCTTCTCAACCAAATGAACCTTTGACCTCTGCACTGTACTTCTGATAGGTTTCTATACAGGCATGTAAACAAACATGCTACCTTTTCCTCTGCTGATGATAATTGTAAGTGTACATCTACCTCTTCTTCCGGTTATCAATCCCAAAGATCCAACTCCAAACACCACCCGCCGTAGCCGTCTGACTCCCTGCCTGACTCTTGGATCTTGTCGTGGAACCGAACCCCTTCCCATCAATTTTCTTTTGACTAAGCGCCTGGAATAAGCTGGTTCCCGCGACTTAGCTTTCGTTGGGCGCTGTAGAAATCTCGAGTTTACGATTACGATCCTCTTGTCATATTATCCGCAACATGCACCGCATGTGCATGTACGCGTTTTGTATGCCGACCCAATGGCCTCTAACAGAAGAGATCCTTCACCACCCCTGCGCGTTTGAATGAGCATCTCTGAGCACTCCCATATCGCTATGCCAACCGTCATCCCCACGTAGAGGCTCAACTCCCCATTGGTTAAGTTTGGCTTGCGTTATCGTTTCATGTGCTCTGCATTCTGTAGCTACTTTTTCAGCAATAAGTATAATTAAAAATAAAACTCATCAAGACGTAAATAATAAATTTTTATATGCAGACGACCTTCATTAAGTGCAGTTCGGGCATTTGTAAGCCCGCGCTACAAACGCCTTTCGCGCATGCGCGATATGAAGTCACATCACTAGGGAAACCCTGCGTCAGAAAAATTCCCTCGCGTATCTTAAGCGAACAACAAATTTACTATCATAAAACTGTTGGAACAAGACATGACGTAAGCAAATAATTACAAAATGCTTCTATAAATTGTAATGTAATAATTTTATTGGCATAACCAGTGCAAAGGTGATGTTTGCTCCTTAAGCTGCCTAAGGAAGGAAGCTGCATCAGTAGGCGGAAACGTAAATGTACATATAAAGGCAGGAAGTCTAAACTGCTCTGAAGGCGCACCTTCTTCAAATTCCCTTCCCCCAGGCAGTTTACCGTATCCGTCCTCCATCGTCTAGCACCATTTGGTGAGGTCTTCCTCTTCTTTTCTTTCCTTCCATTCTTCCCTCTATGGCATTTCTCCAAAGGGAATCACCTCCCAGTATGTGCATCAAGGCCGTAACAATAAACGAAATTTCAACAAGCCTATTTTAAGCATTTCATTGAACACTTTATAAATCAAATTACAGATTTTACAGGATTATAATATTTAGTATCAAACAATGAAATCCAGGTGTTCAGTCTTGACTTGGTTGTTGAAGGCCTACAGTAAACAAGTTGCCTTTTTTGCACAGCCCTTAGTCTCGGTTTGGAGTTACAGAGGTACTGCAAAATGTTACATTACATTTGGTATACAGTTTTGCCACTTCCATAGTGTTCTGTTTGGGTGTTCAAACTGGAATGGCATTCCTTCAGACTGCATTCTTAATTGTCAGGGACAACAAACTGACCTTTATCAGCATTTAAAAGCTGTCCTGTTCTGCCCAGGCTTGCACCTCAGACTCGATCTTTTGGAGGGGTATTATATACACAACCTCTTTATCACACGCGTCATCAAACTGTAAATTGTCTCTCTCAAGTACTAGTGTTCTAAAAATGCCAATTTTCTTCAATACCCATAAATATCTGTCAAAATTTTCAACATTATTCAAAAACAACAGTCAACCTAGATATCCATCGTCAAAGTTCGATAAAGATCACTTATGTTACTTCACTTCTGATTGATTCACAACTCACATCCTCCTTGTATTATTAAACTAAATGGACTGAGACTAAATGGCATTGGAAAAGCTGTGTCCTTCAGCAACTTTCACACTTTGGGGAGTAGGTCGTTGTTTACAGTCCAGTTATTAACTTCATTGCCTCAACATCATAAACAGGGAACGACGTTAAATGTATTCGGCCACAGTATGTTGACTGATGTGACATCAACTCCTGAAGAGGTTTGCTTCTAGCCACGATCTCAAAACCCCACGCATCCTTGTTTTCTTGGCACCAGTCTTTCAGAGCAGACTTTCCTGAAACAATAAATGGTTTCAATTGATAATCTCAACACAAACAAATTTGTATATGTATGTGAACGTTTACACTTCCTTCATTAGCTCCAAAAAGCGCCACACACATGATGCCCATCAGCTCTAAGAAGGTAATTCAAAATGAGCTCAAAAGTATCTTGAGCTGCCCCAGGCCAAATCCTACATCAGTACAGCAGAATATTTTCAAAGATAAACTGATGCACAAGAAACAGTGACAGACCTGTAAAATCACACCACTGCAGACAAATTCTCATTAGGTTGGCCTTTGACACCACCACCCGAAGTATCAGATGAATTCACAACTTGTTGCCTGGCCACATAACACAACGTTGTCTGGCTGTTGGACTGCCATTTGCAGGTTTGCACTTAGCCTAAAAGAAATTTCAGCCCAAGGAAATAATCTTATAGTGCACAACTTACGTCTCAAATGATAGCACAGAACTTGCTCTGAAAATGGCAACCAAGAAATTCTGTGCAATTTGATTCCTGAACTGCATCAAATACAGAGTCCAATACAACAGTTTGGTCAGATAACCAAAGTAGTTAAATGAAACTAGAATAGAAACTAGAATTTTCTGCAGCTTACAACAATGGTCCACAGCAGGAGTTCATAAATGAGAATTTAAACCCTAGAACAGTCCCTACACAGCTATAGCATTACGTTTAACTGGTAACAGACCATACCCGTTGTTTTCCATAAACTCTGACTGCTATTCAGGCTATAAACAAAGTTACACAGTTTTTTTTACTTGTCTCGGATATGTATTCTAGCCACAATAAATTTTTACAGTCCCCAATTAGCAGACATTAATTTTACAAATATATTGCTGCAGCCATTTCTTTTAACAATGCAATGTTGCAGATATTACTTTGAAGGATGTAGTGCTTCAGACAAACTCAGACCAAATACTGCAACATACAATGGCTCGAAAAAAGTAGTACTGCAGGCACAAAAGAACACAGGGCATCTGGTTTAAAATGCAGCGTCACAGTCTTGAGTTGCAAAAAGCTATTAAACAAAGTCAAGAAGAAACGTTGTAGGTTCAAACCTGCTGGTGCAACATGATGCATCTAGCCGTCTCCTCCGATGACGTCAAGTCCATGTGACCATTTCGACATGACAGCAGCTCTGGCAAGCGTCCACGAATGGCACTAGGGAAATTGTAAGCATGTTACGTTCATCCGCATTACACTACATCTCATCGAAGTCTATACACAGCGCAGTGAAGCAAAGAACTACTGATACGTTTAAAATATTACTGCCACAATCATCAACACCTTCTCAACCTTTCCTCACAATCAACACTATAATGAGCATCTTTAGCAAGAAACACATGATGCTTTCCAGATGTTCATAAGGCATTATACAGATATTCAAAATTGTCTCAAAATGCACAGAACACCTGTAAATATTATTCCTTTAAAATGCATAACTAAGCAAAATCACATTTGTTAGGTTCATTTAATCATTATTAATATTTTTCATTTATTAAGCTAATGACTAATCACCAACTCTCTAATGACTAATCACCAACTGATAGCACTGGGCAACTGTGAGTGAAGGATTTGCTGAAGATACCTACACAGTAACCATCTCTGCACAGGTTCAAACCCGTACTCTCTGCATCACAAACTGAGTGTTCTAACCTGTTGGCTACCATGTCACACATCATTACTGATATCTCATACACCGCCAACACACGAACGTTCTACCACTCCACAGAATTCCACCAATGGACTAAAAAGCCCCAACAGGCTGCATTATCTAAACATGACACTGAAAAATTTGCACAGGGCATTTTCCAGCTCTAGTCACAATACAAGTAGTGCGGTTCATGTTTCCTAAACTCCACCCTTTGTTTGTCAGTTGCCATCCATTATTGTTCCTTGATTTCTTGCTCAGCCTAGCCCTACACTTCTAGAGGTTATCAGAGAAATCTGTGCCCCAGTTTGAGCCATTTTGCTTCTGACGTCATTCGACCATTAACCTTCGATCCATGTACACATTATCCCGCCACTCCTTCAGTGACATAACCAATTTTACAAAATAAAAATACAACCATTAGTTTTACCATACACCCTGCTCAGTTGCAATGTGACTATTAAGTTTACCTGATGCTCTGCATTCATAGCTTCGTAAATCTCCTCTCCAAGCCAACAACATGCCTATTTAGCAAAACTTGTATTACTCGTAAGTTTACTTTAATTACCAACCATGCTTTGAATTGTAATTTTATTTGTCACCGATCATTTAAACTGACAGTGAGCTGTTAAGTGCCCCTTTTGCATTAGCAATGCCACTGAAACAGCACTCAACCTTTGAACCATGTTCAAATGCCTACTTATACAGTTATGTAGTGAACAAGATACTGCTTAATTCTGGAATTCAGAAGCCAATTGGGGTTGTCTATTAAGGGCCCTGGCAGAAGGGGAAGATAGGGAGGTCACCCAAATGCAGCCAAGGGGAAGGACTTATATCCAATGCATATGTCTGTATCTAAATCTGCTACATACTTGTTTCAGTACACCCTGTACTGCATTGGATCTAACGAGTCCTGTTGCTCAACGATGGGCAGTATCAAAGAACCCCACCCTACTTCACACTTAGCCCTGCAAGATCAACAGGACCGCCTCTGCTGGAGTGTTGACAACATAATAATGTAGACAAGGAGGGAGGGAGGGGCCAAATGTAAATTTTTTGCATATATCCTGTATGTATGACCCATTCTGTATGATCTTCAGATGTTTCACATCATTCAAGCTCAGGAGCATAGCTCAGTTTGTCCAACTTATCACCAACTGGGCCAGGTTTCTCAGATCTCCCGAATCTAGATGGGACCTTTCAGGCTAAGACGTTTACTAGTCAAACTGTACCTGTCATTGTCAATAATGAGGCTCAAGCACTCAACATAGACGTATTTAGTCCCTTTGCTTGTATTGCTTATACACTGATGTTGAAGCATAGTTGCAAAAATGTGCAGTAGTTTTTTTATCTTTTTGCAGTTGTTTATCTTTTTGTTAGTTCGCTTGCATGACTTTGAATAACATTTTGACACAAAAGGGGCGTGTTATTTTTAGTAACAAATTTTTGTGATGTCTGTCCCAACTTAATAATATGGAGGTGCTCTCTCTATACAGATATATCTGCACACATTAAAACTAATGTCTGATACCAACAGACACAAGGGGAGCTATTTGTAAATATGAGAAAAAAAGTGGTTTCTGTTTATCTGCATGCTTGTTTCAAGGGAAAACCCCACAGAAACACAAGCAAGCATCAAAACTCGTTACACAATTAACGACACCAGCGCGCATTTCACTAGTCAAAGCAGCCATTCACTCGTTTAATTTTTCTCGAAAATCTAAAATCCAAGTTGTGCCAAGTCTTTTGAGTGTGCACGTCACCCAAATAGTCCAACAGTAAATGTTCAACGCATTTTGTACAAGACAACAAAAACAGTCTGTAAAATTAAAAAATCTTCGAGAAGTGTGTATGGTCTGTGAAATGTGCTCTTCAATTCTGACTGCAGCCGACGACAGATATGATTCCAGTTGAAAGAAGGCTGAACAAGTAACGATGTCCTTACCAGAGCTTCCTAAAGCGAGGCACCGCCTTAGAACTATGTAGTCTAGTCCTAAGTTTCGCCTACTTTGTACTGGAAGGGGTCTTAACTGCATCCGATGACCTGGCCTACAAGCCTAGCCTGCTGGGGTAGAAGTAGTAGTAGTAGTAGTGGAAGTAGTAGTAGCCTAATGTCTAGTCTCTTCCTAGAATCATATCCACCTGTATGGATAACACAAGTGAACAAGACAGCTTGTAACTAAGCCAAAATATAATGTGCAATGTCAAAACAAGGTAATAGTCCAACAGCAATCCAAATATCACACTCTCATGAATAACATCTGATAAAAGCAAACACTAATGTGGCTCGAATTTGCATGAGCATTGTCCAGTAATCAAGCCCAGTATTCTTGTCTAATTGGCATAAGTGTCAACGCTGTCTACTTCAAAAACAGGCAGACAAAACATGCATCAGCCACATTAATGTCTGCTGTTACCAAACATTGATTATAAGAGTGCTGGCAAGCTCTCCTTACAGCATGTACAAATTAGCAATCCACAATTCAAAAAGAGCACTAGGATTCAAACTCTGCACACTGCTATCAAAGGAGACAGCAGTAACCGGTAGGCATAACAAAAGGTGCCAAGTGAACCTCGTCCTTTCCTTTTGATGACTGCAGTAAGCACATCAAAGCCCAAAATCAGATCTGTTTGATCCCAGTAAACCATGCATCAAATGTTTTGTTTATTTCCCCAACTGCATCCAGTGTAAGCACTGTGCAAGGGGCTCTTCACAATTTCATTTAGCATTATTTACTTGCATAGCATATCAATTCTGCTGCAAAATTCCAAGAAAGTTTCCCACAATTAAATTTCACTTAATCTAACTGTTTATCAGTAACACTGAATCTGTTCTATCAACATATCAAGGCATCCAAAGTGCACTCGAAACCAAAATGAAATTGCTAACTCCCCGTACCCAGAACTACCTGAACAGCATAAAAATACACCTCATTAATAGCATAAAACAATACATCTCATTAATAGCACATACAAATACAGCTACATTATCACCAGCTTCATCAGACCTTAAACACCTGCCTCAGTCTATAAGCCCCCACTTTTGCCAACACCCAACAATTGCTCACGTACGAGAACCTACCAGTATCTAACAGAAACCTTAAGTAATCTATGACAACTCAGCCAAGAAACAAGACCTAGCTAAAATGCCCAAGAAATCTAAGGTCACAGTCTACTCCCACAACAATCTTCACTACAACTATTAGTAATCAATTTCCAATCCCTGATTAAGTTGGCTACGCCAAAACAATCTAGGTTGACAGTCAAATTCGTGCAACACCCGACGCTCGGACTACCATAATCACGCATACACGTAGCACCTCCTCAATACAAAGTCTTCAGACACACCAGGGTGCAATTTGTAGGTCCAAGCAGAGGGGGATAGGCCTGTCAGGCAATGGAGGCCCGGCCAGGCCAGACATGGACCAGAAACTTAGAACAACCTTTTACAAATCACAATAACTTCTGCTTGCAAATTTGACAGCACTGTAGTCACTGTTTTTGGGTGCTGGAAGCTTTTTTCTAATTCTAAAATTTCTGATGATCATTTTCTAGTCGTCCACCTTCTTAAACACCTTTTCCACCAAGTCCAGGATGACCTGAAGTGATTGAGGGATTTCAACTCTTTCCCCCCTACAAAATCACTCTCTGACAGTCTACTTATTCAGAATCACCAATACCTTCCGAATCACTATACTAAATCCCAAAAATATCTGATGTGCTTAAATAAATCAATAATCCTCTACCTGAATAGAAGTACCTCTTAAAAATTCTCGACCACTAACCACTACACTAGCTAAGAAACTGTACATCAATCATCTATCCGCTTCAAATCAGCCAAAATGCTGAAAACTCTCATTGTCAACCAGCAAACCACTGGCTAACAATTCCTTTCAGGGTCAAATCATGCCTGGACATTCATCAATTCACTTACTCACTGACATAACCAATTAATGTGTTCATTTGCATTACTGTTGAATCTCAAAACAACACCTATGGAAGCATAATCACAAACTGCACCAAAACGAAGATACATCCTAACGAGGCCCTGATCTAAAGCTGAATTAACTTCAGGTTGCACGTTCCTATCTAAATTATTTCAAAATTTGCATCACAAATACACACGACATTTACCACTGGCTCACAAAACCGAAATACTAGTCTACAGCGAAACTGTCAGTCTAGTTTTATATAGCACCACTACGTGATCTTCAATAAATGGCTCTAATTTAATTGTGCCTCTAGCATTAGTTTCAATTCCCACACTTTCCTCATCTTAGCACTTGCTCTAAATGATTCACTAAAACCAAATTCCCAAGTTCCCAACATTTCATGGCATTTCAGACAGAACACATATGAAAAAGCACATCTCAATTCGCAGAGCAAATGTAAAGTTAGGTAATGCAATTGTCAAAGTTACAAAGTTACCTGAGCAGTCAGAATTGACGAGTCACACATCACGGGGGCTTAGCGCTGTCCATAGCCGGCAGCGCTGCCATAGCCGGCATATGCACTGGCACCATAGTCTGCCCCGGTGGAACCGTATCCGGAACTGGTGTACCCACTGTATGGATCAGCCGAGGCAGTGCCATAACCCGCTAAAAAAGTCCACAAACAGCACCGCATTTAGTTCTTGTGGCCTTAAAGTGAATTCAAAACATAACGAAGTTCTGGCAGTTCCTTTATGATAAACAGACACACCTGTTAAAATATACAGGTATCTCAACAATAACAACACAAAAAAAACAACAAACGAGATTAACCTGCCAGACATCAAACTTGAATAAAAATCGACAAGTCAAAATAATATACATAATCAAGACCGAGGGAACCTATTTCATACACTTAGTCATGGCGCCACCCTATTGTGGCTATTTCTCAAACTCACACAAGTGTGCGATATTGGCAAAGATGTACCTCCATAGGGTCCAGCTGCCTTCTGGCTGTATCCGGTGTTCTTCATCGGTCCACCTCCATAAGCAGATCCATAACCAGAGCCAAAACTGGCACTTCCCCAACCTACAGAACAAGAACTTAACATTAAGGTAATAAATTAAGGTTGGGTAAGTAAGTAGACTTACTACATAAACAACATTTTGACAGATCAGTTACTGGCCAGGACCACTTCTTATTAGCCCTACATAATAAAGCCCTACATAAATTGAACTGAACTGTTGGGGTTCCATGTCCCAAAACCTTTTATAATAGAATCGTAGTAAAATGAGGTGCGCAACAGCAATGTTCCTGTGTATCTCTCCCAACAAAAGCTTACGGTCAAATGCTTCTTTCACATGTAAGGTACACATCTGATAAATATCTAATATTAAAAATTGTAAGAATTAACACCAACCTCCATATCCACTGTCAACGCTGGCTCCTTGGCCCCAACCGGTGCCGTATCCACTTCCTCCATAGGAATCAGAAGCGCCATAGCCACCTGAAAAGAAGTGCAATGTAATTCAGTGTTACCTCCTTTAGCGCCATATCCCCCGTACGGGTAGGCCTCCCACGACTATCATTTTTCTGTTCATGAGATGAACGCTACATCCCAGACAAACTTATTGTTCAAGGCAAAGAAGTTGCTCTAGGCATTAAAAACTATATGATATTTTGATCGATTGAGATCAGGATGTTTTGCTACCAAAGACAGGCGGGGCTAACCAGCACAAGGAATTCATTCCTCTGACATCCTAACATGCCCTGTGTCAACATATGGACAACATCAGACTAAAAATAACAACAAATTCTGAAAACAGCTAATTCTGAAATCATTATTAATACTGTTGAAACTGTCTCCAATACTTTTAGAAATGTGACATTGTAATTCACAATCACTTCAGCAGCCAAACAATTTTCATCGACACCAACTTTTGCTTCTTGAATGGAAAAATATTTTGCATGTCAAAAAGGACAACCAATTCTTTTCCAGTAACATTCTTAGGAAGGGTAGCACATTTGGCAATGAATCCCAAAGACAACACAATCCTCTACAGCACTCAAAATGATTTCACAACAGGAATAAGCTCAGAAACTTATAAAAGACTAGGCCTCTCTTCCCAAGGGACTCATTTAAATGTGTACCTTAGTAACTCATTTATATAAATAAATGTCTTTGATCTTGGCTTCATTACAAGATGATTCGCATTGATAACAAGCGTTCTGACCGAATTACTGTTGGAAGAACTTGCAACATCTCTTACCTCCATATCCGCTTCCGTATCCACCACCACTGCCACCACCACCGTAACCGGACCCATAACTACGATCAGCGTAGTTACTTCTTGCACCACCACCACCGCCTAAACAACAAAACCACTGGTAGCAGTCATTCTGCTAAGGTACTGTAACACACAATCACGTCTATGTTGATTTGAACAGTTCAATTTAAAAAAATTTTGCACATCCAGTGTCCAATTAATACCCTGCAATCATGTCTGTGGAAAAAGGCATAACCCACTGGACGTATATGAAAATACAGCCAAATGCTTTAGCGTCACTATCCGAATGACCAGGGTGCGCTCAACAACAGATGTTGAGAGCCTGCTTCCTACACAATCACCCTCACATGGAAGGGTCAAACCTGCACATTCCAGAAAACAAGGTGAGCATTCAATCTGTTAGCCAACTGCACTTAAAAAACTAATCAAATCACACACAGTCATTCAAATAGCACGCACATGACCAAATTTAATCTAGTATTTTGTTCTGCCACTGAAATAAGGACAAAATTAACCCTACCTCGTCCGCCACCACTTCCTCCACGGCCTCCACTGCTTCTGGCTGTTAAAACAAAACACAGCAAACATCACCTTTTGTCAACACTGTCATTGTTGTTAAGATATTAATACCAGCTCAAAATCAACTTCCGTGGTAGTAGTGATTTTTGGGGTGAGCATTAGTCTAGTGTTAGCATGTAGAACTCTTGTCCCTGAGGTCAGGGGTTATAATCTCTTTACAGCGGTCAGCTCCAGGAAAGCATTATAAGCAACTAATCAATCAGTCACCATCACACTGCACTGATGTTTGCATTTTGCACATCCCAACTAACTGTGTCCACGAGCTTTGTGGAATTTCTTGATGCCTCAAAACCACATCTAACACAGAATTTCAGACAGTTGCAATCCTCGACTCACCTCGTCCCATGCCGGCTGCTTGTTCCTTAGTTTGGGCTTTCTTTACCTCGCATCGATGGCCATTCACTTCGTGCGTGCGTATCACTACAAACACAAGGCAATTAATTTTGTAATGTAATTAATTACATGCAAATTCTACAGCACCAGAATTCTGTAGCTGTTTAACCGGTTAAACAGCGGTTAAAAATAAAATTAATAAACTAATGCTGGTATGTATGCATCTGGCTAGTTTTATAACACCTTTTTAAGAACTCACAAAGGTACATAAGACAAAAACTGCAAAATAATAAGACCAATACTATCAAACCACACATCAGCAGACTTGCCATTCTGAAATACTCCACCATTTCATGAAATTCTGAGGGAATAGTTATATCTCTGATTTAAAACATAATAAACTAAATTTATCAAATAGCCAGATTGAACGAAAATAACTAAATAGTTAATGAAAAAAATGAATGACTAACATGAGCAACAAAAATTCATATCGTTAAAACTGCTACTAACAGCATCGACATCAGCAAGTACTTACAGACGATTTTGTCCACTGGATCGTAGTCGTCAAACGTGATGAATGCAAAGCCCCTTCGTTTTCCTGTTTCCCGTTCGGTTATAACTTCAATCGACTGGATGCTTCCAAAACGTGAGAAGTAATCCTGAAGATGCTGTTCATCTGTGTCTTGTCCGATTCCACCGACAAAGACCTTCTTCACTGATGAGTGAATGTCTGGTAGGTTCGATTCCTGCAAATTATCCTTACAAAAATTAACAGTTTTGTTATAGTATGTGCAAAACAGCAAAAAGCTAAAGCAGTCAAGTTGGGAATTTAATTTTCTTACACTAAAAAAGCATTACTTTCTAATGGGATTTATTCCAATGGCAGACCACTAAAACAACACTCTATGTAACGGCATAGTAAGTATCCTTGTACTGCTCAGTAATTTCCAATACTGTAACAGTAACTGAGTAACCAGTGAGAAGGTTTAGCCTGTGGCAATTATGGGCCACCAAATGTTCCACAAAATCAGCCTACACAGCTTGTCAGAAGTGCAGCTTATGGTGACAACTATCCAATATTATGAGGAACTGACAGCCACAAATACTGTTAAGCAATTGTACGCAAAGAAATGCGTACACTGGATAATACAAATCCCCATAAGAAAATAGTCATTCTACTTTTTCATCTGCATTTAACCAATCGATCATTCAACTACTAGTAAGCACCTCTCCTTTACGTGCTATGTGATTGCACAAATTTTCATAATACTAAAATGTTTTGTGTTACGAGATCACTTCCACCTTGGGCAAACTAACAACATTAATAGCAATAATAACTATCATTGTTGCTATATAATAAGCGGTTAAAAACAGAACTAATATAAGCAATCTGGGGTAAAAATATTCATATCAAAAACAGAGTTGAATAGGTTGAGTTCGTTTGTTACACATCTGCTTCGATTTGCTGATCACATTTTCCATTCAGACTTTCTAAAATGTACTTTTTTAACAAGGAATGTGCATTCAGTAAATGACAATGTAATTGCATTCTGTAAGTTTAAATGTACATGCATTCAGTAAATGTACATGTATGGCCACGACTCCACACGTTTTTCAATGAATTATATATCTAAAACCATTCATTTCTTGATGCTTTGCACCAGTCAGTTACACAGATTAAACACTTGTTGCATCGGAAATCGGAGAAAAAGAACATCCTACCTCTCGAGGCATGGCCCTTTTCGGGTCAACCTCTTTGTTGTCGATGATGTGTGGACGTTCATTCAGAGCAGCATCGACCATGTCCTCGCGGCTGTACGTGATAAAGCCGAACCCTCGGGATCTGAACACAAGACACAAGCAAAACTACAATTAATAATAAATTCAAAATTTCTGAAGCGTTACTTAAAAGCTAAGCACAGGGCAGTGGAACAAGGATGTCTTTCTTTAGATTAGCTTATTCAAAAGTCAGTGAGGTTGTCCAAAGATGCCACGTCAAGAACCAGAGAGAAGGGTGAGGACTAAACTTCTAGTGAGCTGCCGTTCATTCCCGCCTATAGCACGGTTTATACTTTATGGTAGGAATTTGTACAACTTCTGTGGACAATCCTCCTGAAACCGGTTAGGAGAAAGCTCAGTGTGTGCCCTAAATCCAATGAGGTCAAAGCCAGACTGCACCTTACATCTACCCTTGGCTTCTGGGCTGTAGAACTTTTAACCCTTTCACATGCAGCTGTCTTTAAAACCCAGGCAAAAGAATGGCCAACAGAGAATATTAGCAAAAGGGATAATACTCAGAATGCTAAGCTATCCAGGTTGGATTTAAGTAAGAATGGACTAAAGGCTACTGAATTTTGTTTGAATAATAATTTTCAGAAAGTGGCAGTGGGTAATATCTACAGCATGACAGTACAATGAAAACAGTAGTTGCTGATAGCTACTGCATGCCACCAATGACAATGACAATACATCATCGACGCTGAAAATTTTGGTTGTACATATGTCATATGCATATTGAGCCGAAAAAAGTTTAATACCGTCGCGTGTTGGGATCTCGCATAACAACACAGTCGACAACTTCTCCCCATTTCTCGTAAAACGACTGAAGGGTTTCGTCCGTTGTCTCATAATGAAGTCCGCCAATAAAGATTTTGCGGAACTGTTCGGTTGCTCGATCCTACAAACAAATCGGGACAACAATAATATAACGACAACCGGGCTCAAGACGCTACTTCTTTCCTCCTAGGCAGTCCTGCTTATCGTAAAAACTCGAAATTTCTATAGTGCCCAGTAAAAGCCAAGTCGCGGGAACCAGCACATGTCAAGTTAAACTGCATCCAATGTAATAATGGGCGGCCCCACTTTCAACATATACCCAAAATATGTTGGATACAGTCAAACCAACATTTCACCTGGTAATTGGCAGCGATACGTTAGTTTAAAATAGGGGCTTTTTCTGGCAATCGCAAACTTCAAATTTGCTCATTGCATTGCAACGGGCTTTCAGGAACAAAGAAAGCAAGTCATCATCCACGTTCGAAGACCTTCAAAATTCCGCAAAACCGATCAAAAGATTGCAACCAAAGAATCACCGCACACAAAGTAAAACAAGACATTTACATTCCTACAAAAAGCACGCCAGGATAATCGAACGAAATTGGTAAAAATTTTAAAATTCCAACTACAATTTTCTCACCCCTCTATCTCGACGGCCGGCCATTTTGCATACGCCGCAACTGGTCACGTGACGTCCTTTATCTGTAACGTTTATCGAACGTGGAATAAGACAGCGGTCACAGAATTGATTTACTTATGTAGGGTATTTCTTAATTTTAATTTTCCCAAAATTTAGATTTCGGATTTTAAAAATATGCCTTTCTGTTTCGATAATGGACACTTATTCCACCAAAACAGCAGAAACGTCTAAATCCCACCCTGATCAGTCTTCCCATTTCTCTCAGCTTAAACACAACCCACCCTAGGAGGAAGCTAGGGTGGGTTGTTCCCTGTTCCCTCCTCTCTCTGGTCTCCTGGCAACTGGACCTGGTTCTTTACATGGCATCTTTGGACAACCCCACGGACTTGACGTAGCTCTCGTGCATAGGCTAATGCCCTGCGCTTAGCTTTTAAGTAGCGAGTTACTGCGTTTTTGTCTCAACGGACTGACTCCGATCATTTATTTTTTCGGGTTTGAAAGAGACGCACATGACAGGTATTATTGCATAACAGTTTGCTTTGATTCGAGTTTCGACCCAACCATTATGCCCAACAGACGAGTCCAATCACGATGAAATCGATAAGACAATTCTTGGGTAAGATGTGATCCCGAACAGTTTTTAATAGAAGTTCATATAATTCTCGTATCTAACAATATGCATATTACTGAGCATTTAGCGCCTTCATTACATTACAAGGTAGATTGGTAGCTTGGTTACTGCAAAGTTTACTGCTACGATTTCTCGTACTAGTGGGTGCGTTTGTGAAGTGTTGAAACGGTTCATGCAGAATTAGCGTATGCATTAGAAGCAATCGTCATTGTTTTTTACATGTGAAAAGAGAAAATGTCGGGGCCGAAAGAGATTCCAGTCACTGAATTGAGTATTCCTCAATTAAATCAACTATCGCAACAGCTGGAGCAGGTCTGGTTTATCGGTTTTATGGGTCAATATTCCTATGTACGATATAGTTAAACTCTGGAAGCAGATCGAGCGATTGGTTACTTTCATGAGTTCGGGATGCGCCGGAACTTGTTTTAAAATTATGTTGCGCTAAAATGTGGGTTATTATGCGATATGTAAAGTTAATGGGTATTACGTTAAACACTTCTTTTGAATTTGTACGTAGAAACTGCTTGATTGCACTGCTGACATGTTAAGGCAACTGATTCGCAGATTTTACGTGTTTATTGATAGAATTATGCGCAGAATTAATTTATAGCGTTTTGACCACCATGTGTAATTTAAAAAATTATTTACTTGTGGTTTATTAGAATAACGGAAAAATTGTGTAGCAGTATCTATTTACTTGAAAATAATTCCATTGAAATAAGCTTGCATGTTCTTTTAGGATGCTGAAGTGCTTCAGAATTCGCTGAGCTCACTGAAGCATGCGCAGGGAAAATTCAGCGAATGCAAAGAGAGCCTCGCTAAAATGACTCCTGATAATCTGAAGAAAGACATCCTTGTTCCACTAACCAGCTCCGTATCCTTTCATTATTATTCGACTGTAATCTAAACAAAGAGCTGTAATATTGGACTTGGATCTTTTACAACAGCAAGACATTTAAAATTCTGCAGTAAGTATGGCCATAATTCTGAAAAATCCCGTGCCGTAAGTAATTTTCAGCTTTGTGTGCTGAAAACTGGAAAATAAAATTTTTTCAGAATCAATAATGAAGATTTTTATGCATCTGTAAAGTTTTATGCTGCCCAAAATTCAGAGTCTTTAATGTTATTCTGATCTGTAGTACGTACCGGTTTCAGGAGCGTTGTCTGTCTGTCAGCTGCTTGAGAATTTTGCTGTGCTGTTTAGCAGAAAACTTGTTGCTTCGTGTCTTTGTACATTTTTTATTTTGATGATGGTTTGTGCTCAGGTGAATGTGTGTGCCGACCCATTTGTTTCTTGAGTTTTCATCGGATTTTCATTAACTTTTAACTGTTCTAGGTCGGGAGTGACTCCGATGAGTTTATTCTTGAAGTGGCACTTTATAAATGTCAAATTACAATACAGTTACATTGTTATAAAGGCTCTGCAAAAGTTCTTTAGACTATATTAGTGTTAGATGTATAATTATTACTTGTACTGTTTTCTCTTACGAATGCTTCCTAAAGGAATTGATGTTTCTATGGTATTCTAAATGACCTTTGAACTGAATGACAAAACAGCTGTCATTAGGTAACTGCTTATTTACTGCACGACTCTGTGAACAGAATGCGATAGTGTCGTGGACGTGCCGCTGTCATTTAGTCGTATATGAATATGTTTGACGTTTCATAAACTGTGTTCAGTTTGGTTCAGTGTGTCGGAAGTTTGCTTAACAGTTGGGTTTAGATGTATGTTGCTGGCCAGCTGGCAGATGTTGAGACCGTCTTGGTGGATATAGGCACTGGTTACTATGTTCAAATGGTAATGCCCTTGTCACATGTTTACTAACTTTAAATAGATGCATTGAATTGCTGTAACATGTAGTACCTATAATTGTCAGTCTTCCCTGTTGAGCCTGGCCTCTTCTGTAAAACAACCGTACAAATAGCTAAACAGATAACTGATGAATTAGTGAATGTTTACAAAATCCAGAATAGATACTTTGTAAACAATAAAACCTATGTTCTGGATAGACATAAATAGTAAAATTATGAATTATGGATATATTTGTGTGAGTGTATTTGATATCGCCCTCCTCTTAGAGTTCAGAAATGAACACGCGACCTTACGGCAGAGCATTGTTGGTGCTGAGCAACCGTGCATGAAGGACTTGCTCAAATTCCCTGCACAGTAACCACCTCGGGAAAGGCTCTACACTGTTTTCTACCGTGTTACAAGCTGAGAGCTCTAAACACTCGGCTACCGTGCCCCACAGTAAATGATAGATAATTAAAAATAGATAATAAATAACAAATGTTTTGACAATTCCTGCATAACATAGAATGAGAAAGAGAGTCAAACTTGTATTATAAGTATGGCCCGAGCACTCGAGTTCGTTTTGAGGTAGTGCTCGACTATCTGTTACTCTGTAATTGGATGAATGATATAAACCATGAAATAGTTTGCCAGGTGTGGACGAACAATACCCAAGGTCTGCTAGGCTACTGCTGTCGACAGTATGTGTTGTATAGTTGTTCACAAATCAAAGCTAATTTATTTTTCCAATGCAGAATTTAAAGGCGGCGATGGACTACTACCAGCGGAAGGTGGACTTCCTATCGAAACAGATGGAGACCCTCCAACCAATCCTTCAGGAGAAATGCCTCATGAAAGACAGTAAGGAGTGCTTAGTACTAAAAATAGAGCACATTGACACTCAGACAGACTGGAGCCCACAATAGATGACAGGTTGCCAGTGGACCAGAACATCCCCATATTCTGGTTTAGCTGTTCTGTAGTTAAAAGTAGTTATGTGTGTTTCATTTTGATGGTGTCATTTAAGTAAATAGATTAGACTGGATTTGATTAGACAGACATTGACTTAAACAATCATTTAAGTAAATAGATTAGACTGAATTTGATTAGACAGACAGTGACTTAAACAATCATTTAAGTAAATAGATTAGACTGAATTTGATTAGACAGACGGTGACTTAAACTGAGAGTTAGAGACCAAAAGAGTCAGAGAGACAGAGATATGCTCTGTTCAAGTTTCATGTCTCTTGTGAAGATGGAGATAGGAAGGCAGATGGATGGACAGAGAAAGAAAAAGCAAAATATGTTTTGATATGTGAGAAAAAGTACTGGTTGAGTGACAAATCATTAAGAAATATTTTATCAAAATTTCAACTGCAAATGTGAATTAATTGCACAAAATTCTTGCAGCTGCTGGGCTTACTGTATGGAACATACTACTTGAAATGTCAAGGTTGCAATATCACTCGATGTCTTTGTATCACAGCTCAAGACGTTTCCTTTTTATAAACCACCATTGACTGTCACACGTCGTGATCCATGCAGGGTTCCCTTTCTTTGGCCTCAGCTGTGTTACTGTGCTATATAATTGTCTTATTGTTACTTACACTAATTACATGCACTTGTAAATTGACTCTAGGATCATGCATGTGGAATTGTAAATCATGTAATAATGATCGTATTTGGTTTGATTTGTCACAAAGGTGTCATGGAAGTTCTGCAGATGAAGGTTCGAACTCAACTCATGACCCATCAACAGGCAGCGACTACATCGAAGTCGTAGAACTATGCAGCAATTAGGAACTCTTTTATTTTCTGCAGTGCTTAAAGTTTCATTTTCATCAATACATAAATCTCTGGCCAAGTTATAACCTCACTGTCAGTCGTGGAAAACTTAACATCTGGTCAATTTATCTTTCAGCAGACCTTTTTCTCTTATCATACACTACTCCTGGAAATTATTTGATGGAACTTCATTCAGACTTGTGACTCCAGTGTGCTGTTTATGTCTCTGCTTGTACGTGAGATGTATGTGCCTCAGAGGTCGACTGAAATTTGACCATTGGTTTCTTGTTTTGCTCTAACAATATTTGAGTGACATTTTTCTCACGTAAGGTGATATGAAAAGACAGAATGTTTGAAATTAAAAATATTAAACAGTTGCTGAATGAATTTTAAATGTTCAGCTTTAGTGTTGCCTTGCATTATTTGAGGCATCCTCTTGTGTGTCTCCCTTTGTGTCTGTGCATCTTCCTTTGTTTGTTTGCTCTGTTATGTATTTAATTGTTTGTGTGTTTGCCCATGCCTACGGTTCCTCGCTCTGCTGATGGACATATGGCATGTTAACAAATGCATTACTTACTTACATTGGATTGCTGCTGAGCTGTTTTTCTTGAAACGGTGCTACATAAATACTTGATTCCTGCACACTACATTACATTACAATGTGCTTCATTATGTTACTCTGCACTATTGCCATTCGTTGTCAATCGATGTGGGAAAGGCTTGAACAACAATGTTCTTTGAAGAATATCCATGTGACTGAACAAGGCCAGACAGCCCAGGCTGTAAGGACCATGAAACTAAGATAACTATATAACTACAAAATAATAATAATGTTTATATATATTGAGTTGCAATAGTCCAGGCGTGCTTAGACAAATGAACTGACAAGAGCAAAGGTAGCATCAAGAAACTGGTCGAAGTTTCCTCAGGTAAAACAAACACGAGATTCCCTTGTCTACGTGGAATCAGGAGTCACCACCATAAAGGTCAGAGCACTTAGAGCACTGGTAGAATCTGTATATCTTTTAGGAAAACAGGAATTCTAGACAAAGTAGATCTAGGACGACACCGGAGAACTTCAGTTTTGTTCGTGTTAAAACAAAGTCAGTTTTCATGCTTCCAGTAAATAAATTTGATACCTGCAGTACTGTAAAGAATCATCTACCTGGTAGATATATTTGAAGACAGCTCAGCAGCAGAGTAAACTAGACGAGATGGATAAATTTGGAGGTTTTCGGCATAGGCATGATTATGGTGATTAAATTATGAAGAGAGAATGCACAGGAACCGAACGTAGAAGAAATAGTAAAGGCTGTATCACAGACCCTTAGAAATGCCACATAAGAACGGTGCAGAACTGGATAGGCCATGAAATTTAACATTGTATGATTGACCTGACAGATACTGTACATAGTCAACCAGGATTGGACTTGACCTATCAGTCCATACAGCTAGTGGCTAATCCTGCCAGAAAAATACTATGATCAACCGTGTCAAATGCAGAATGTAGGTCAAGAAAGCTAATTGTGGTACAGTGCCCTGGCCGGAATCAGGATGTTAATAGGCCAGTCAAAGACAAGAAGCATGGTAGAGTCTGTAGAATAGTGTGACCGATAGGCGGGTTGATTAGGAGATGGAAGGGAATTGTCACTGAGGTAGTTAATAAGTCACACACATGCACACACACACACACACACGTTTGTCTAATAGTTTTGGTAGAAATGTTACCGTTGAAATCGGTATATACACTGTTAAACATATACAAATGTATGTATAACCGAGTAATACACACACATACAGTATCAACATACACATGTATACGCACACGCTAGCAAAGTGTTTCAGTGACAGCTAGTTGTTGTGTGATGGTTCTGAGCCCCGTGGGGCTTGTCATCGACTCCAAGGGGCTGTCAGTTGGCCCCGTCGGTCCGTCCATCGACTCCGTGGGGCTGTCCGTGACAACCAGTTCCTGTGGGGTGAGATACGAAGCAGAGACGTCGACAGTCGGTAGAGTGCTCGATCGCGGCACCCTTAACTCGTTCTCTTCGCATCCGCCAGATGGCGATGCTGGTAGAATGACTGCCTGAGAGGATGGAGGAAGACAAGGAGTGATGCCAAGTACAGACGTCGCTTCCTGGGTCTCTTGTCTCCGTCTGCTGTTGCTGCTGCTGCTGCTACTGCTGTAATTGTCAAATAGGAAGGACATCGATTAGGAATAATTAATTAACTAAAAGTAAATTAAGCAAGATAAGGTAATTAATTGCACAGTTCGCATGTCGGTTCGCTCACTGTAATCTTCCTGTGATCAGTCCATCGATTCAGTCAGTGATTGATTGAATGGGTGATTGATCGATTGGTCGGTTGGTCGGTGGATTATTTCGTTCGTTCGTTCGTTCATTCGTTCGTTCGTTCGTTTCTGTTGTCTGTCGCTAATTCTCTCATCCAATTATATTTATTCGCTCAATCATTATTTGCCCAATATGTTTATTCAGGGTTCACGAAGTTCAATAATTCACGGTTTCGTTGTTCGGTACTTCTTTTCTTTTCTTTGCCTTTTGTCTTGTCTCTCTGTTTGTCCGCCTGTCTGTCCGTGCGTCCCTGTGACTGTGTGTGGGTCTGTCTGTCTTTCTGTCCGTCCGTGCCTATGTCTGTGTGTGGGTGTTGTGGGTCTGTCTGTCTGTCCGTCCGTCTGTCTGTCTGTCCGTCTGTCTGATCGTGTGTCTGTCCATCCGTCCCTGTGACTGTGTGTCTGTGTGTGGGTGTGTGTGAGTGCGTGTGGGTCTGTCTGTCTGTCTGTCCGCCTGTCTGTCTTTCTGTCTGTCCGTCTGTCTGTCTGCTCGTATGTCTGTCCGTCCGTCCGTGTGTCTATGTGTGGGTGTGTGTGGGTCTGTCTGTCCGCCCGTCCGTCCGTCTGTCTGTCTGTCTGTCTGTCTGTCTGTCTCTCAGTGCTGTTGTTCATCAGAATTCCCTCACGTGCCCCAGTTTCCTCACTCCCCACCCACCCACTCCAGTTCATTCACTCACTCCTCTGCTATCGTCTGCTTCCTCTGAGTGAAGCGGGTCTTTGGAATGGATAGGGTTGGGTAAATGGGTCATTCCTTCAGCTCCCGTCGCGAAAACATCGTCTGAGAAAGAAATCCTATTGATAGATGGCGACACTAGCATGCAATATGAAGCGCAAGAACTTAATTAATGTTGACTTAAGCAAATCGACCGAATATCCCAGTGGAACCCAGAATTATATCCAAAGGTAAACACAACATTTGGTCGAAACAGTAGATGTAACAGTCGCAGTAGTAGTAGCAGCAGCAGCAGCAGCAGTAGTCATGGTAGCAGTAGTAGTAAAGGTAGTAGTAGTAGTAATAATAATAGTAGTCGATGCTATCATCATCATCATCATCATCATTATCATCATCATATCATCATCGTCATCTGACAGCACCTCTATGAAGTTCTTAAAATGCGATAAAAATCCTTACACGCATACATACAAGTATACATACATATATAAATAAATACAGACAGACAAACATACACATATACACATTCATTCATTCATCTGTCTGTCTGTCTGTGAGTCTGTCTTTCTGTCTGTGAGTCTGTCTTTCTATCTGTTTGTCTGTCTGTCTGCCTGTCATTTATATATTTATCTGAGCATTTATATAGCGCCCCTTCAATATAGCTACTGTTGGTCGAAGGTGCACAGACACATAAATACATACATACATACACAGGCACATATATGCACACATACAGTATATATACACATACATTCACACACATATATGCAAACACATACATGCACACACATACATGCACACATACATACATACATGCACACATACATCTTCGTCGTCATCATCATCATCGTTATTGTCATCGTCATCATCAGCATGTGACTTTGATGTAGGCCTAACGAATCTGCCAACGAAGGTAAAGACTGACCCTCGCTTTCGCTTCACTTGCAAGATGACGACAGCGAGACTCGTACCTAAGGCCAACAGCAACGTCGGCGCTGCTATCATCGTTGCTAAGCAGACAAGAACATACTTGTCATAAGCGATACTCATCAATGACCATACTTATTATGGGCTGTATGTATGAATGTATGTAGTTATGTATGTATGTATGTACGTATGTACGTATGTATGTATATATGTATGTATGTATGTATGTATTTATGTAGTTATGTATGTATGTATGTACGTATGTATGTATATATGTATGTATGTATGTAGTTATGTATGTATGTATGTATGTATGTATGTACGTATGTATGTATATATGTATGTATGTATGTATGTATGTATGTATGCATGTATGCATGTATGTATGTATGTATGTATGTATATGTCTACTTATATATGTAGGTGGATTGAGGCCATACTTATAGGCTATCTAGATAATGCGTCATAGATAAGTATGGTCCATAATCAACCTGAATTATGTATGGCTTCGTCATGGTGAGTATGGTCAGTTATAGTAGCGTGAGCTTGATCGTACCTGTAATCGTAAGTTCGAGATTTATACAGGGTACAACAAAAGCTAAGTTGCGGGTACCAGCTTATTCACAGGCGCTTAGTCAAAACAAAATCGATAAGCAAGAAGGGTTCAGTTCCAAGTCAAGATCCAAGCTTCAGGCAGGCAGACAGTATGATGGATGGTGTTTGGAATTGAATGGGAAAGTGAGCTAAGGGGAAGAGGAAGAATGAGGATAGGATGTTTATAAACAAATGTATTTATAAACAAAGATGTTTATAACCAAAGATGTTTATAAACCGTGGAGATTCCTTTACCTTTCTTAGGTAAAGAAATGTATTTTAGCCAGATTCTGGTCACCATCAGACACGATACAGTCTGTTTTAGAAGCATAAATGTGTCGACAAGCGAGGTACATATCACATATTGTATTTTCTTCATGTTTCATGCATTATACACACCCAACTACGAATTATTAATTAGTTATTAACCAATTAATTTATTGTTGTTATTATTATTACCTAAATGGACGAGGAAGCTTTTTCTCGGGTTATTGGCTCTTCTCTGCAACATTGGACCTAAATTTATAAGAAAACCAGATTTAAAAGAAAACAGAAAGCATTTCTGAAGCAGCAGAACACTGTAGAGGCGCTATATTATTTCAAAGCATCGATCGATGGCGATCATTGGTGCATTTAAGTAAAGTAAAGGTATCAGTAACTAAGCCAAAGATTTTGGAGTACACTAGGTATTTGACTTAGGTGCTTAAGGTCGTGTTAGGTAAAGGTAGGCTGAAAGGTGGTAGGTAAAGTAAATAGCCTGAAAGGTGTTTAGGTAAGTGAGTAGGCTGAAAGGTGGTTATGTGAAGTAAGTAGGCTGAAAGGTGGTTATGTAAAGTAAGTAGGCTGAAAGGTGGTTAGCTAAAGTAAGTAGAGTGAAAGGTGGTTGGGTAAAGTAAGTAGGCTGAAAGGTGGTAGGTAAAGTAAGTAGGCTGAAAGGTGGTAGGTAAAGTAAGTAGGCTGAAAGGTGGTTAGGTAATGTAAGTAGGGTGAAAGGTGGTTTGGTAAAGTAAGTAGGCTGAAAGGTGGTTAGGTAAAGTAAGTAGGCTGAAAAGTAGTAGGTAAAGTAAGTAGGCTGAAAGGTGGTTAGATAATGTAAGTGGGCTGAAAGATAGTTAGGTAAAGTAATTAGGTTGAAAGATAGTTAATTAGGCAAAGTGATTTAGTGTTGGTAACTTAAATAAGTAAGTCAACAGAAGCCATGAATAATGAATAATGCAATGACAAGTTATTTTATAGCTTGGTTATTGACTACATACTGCACTTCAGTCTAAGGATCCTTCAACGCCTTGTGTACACCTCTGTCTGTCTGTCTGTTTCTCTCTCTGTCTGTCTATCTGTCAATCTGTCTACCTATTGATCTTGACTATACATATGCATATATCTACAGATAGATAGATAGATAGACAGACAGATAGATAGATAGATAGATAGATAGATAGATAGACAGACAGACAGACAGACAGACAGACAGACAGACAGACAGACAGACAGATAGATAGATAGATAGATGAATAGATAAATATATAAATAGATAGATAGACAGACAGATAGACAGACTGACAGACAAACAGACAGACATAAAGACAGATAGAGAGATAGGCCCAGAAAGGGGTAAGCAAGTGGTTGAAGGATCATTAGATTGAAGCGCAACTTGGCGTCAATGTGTGTGTGTGTGAGTGGGAGGGTGTATATGTGTGTATGGTGTGTGTACACGTATGCATATAAATAAGGCTGAGCGCCGTAAGTGGGTAGTCGACATGGGGCCGAATGGGAATA
>OZ029921.1:4348454-4518454 GCA_964023275.1 Norana najaformis
GCCCGGCCGACACATCCGGGGGTGTCTGACGTCACGACGCTCGCCAGGTACCCGGATGCCAGACCGGAAACGCGTAACTCTTCGTTGTCATGGCAATGGTCGGCCGTAACTGTGACAACTGGATTATCAGCAAACAGTGAATGAGGTGCAACGATGGCTGAACAAGACAGACGCCTTAGTGTGGCCAGAATACTGATAGTCATGATTTGTCTGGTAAACTAATCTAATCTAACTTAACCTAACCTAATCTTATCTCATCTCATCTTATCTTATCAAACTCTATCTCTAATCCGGTCTCATCTGAAGTAATCTAATCTATTCTGATCTTATCATATTCTATTCTATCCTGTTTTATTCTAATATAATCTGGAACTTCTATAGCGCACAAGGCATCGATTGATAGTGGCTTCTAAGCATAACTCCATCTCAACAGCAGAACCCAATTGACTTCCGGTCGAGGTACATGATGCCCCTGAAACCGGAAGACAGGCCTCGGAGGAGGATAAGCGGTCCGAAGAAGATGGCACTTCAGCCCATATTCGAACAGCCATAACGGACAGTCTGGGCAGAAGCACAACGCACAGGCAGGAGAGAAAAAATGGGGAAAATGTAGGCCTATGTTCAGTTGTCTGAAGAGGCGGTTTCGCCTAAAGTCAAAGACACCGTCAGGTTTCCTAAAGGCGCTATATAAATAGTCAGATACATACATATATACATACAAACACACACACACTATACATACATGCACATATACATGCATACAATCATATATACATACATGCATACACATGCATACATGCATACATATATGTAATACATGCATACCTACATGCATACAAACACACATATATACATACGCACATACATACATACACACATATAAATACGCACATACAAACACACCAAACACATACATACGAACACATACATACGAACACGTACATACACACATACATACACACATACATACATACGTGTCATATATGCTTACTTACATACACATCAGATTATTGTAAACCCGCATCACAACAGTCTGGCTACCGAACACTGAAATATTTTAATGACAATTTCTAGATACACCAGTGTCTGACGCCAGCAGAAATCAGTCGTCAAGGACCGAGAAAGACGGCGTGATAATTTGATATACTTGTGCTACATAATTAAACTTTAGTCCGCGTCTAAGCATCGCGAGACGGGTGATCGGAAAACCGAGCAGGTTATAAAGAGAAGGTTATTTGTGGCAAAGGGACAATCTTGTATGTGTGAGTGAACCCATGCATATACGCATACATAAATACATACATACATACATACATACATACACGCATACATACATACATACATACGTACATATATAAATATGTACATGCACACATACATACATGCATACGTACATACATACATACATATATGCATATATACATACATATATGCATACATACATACATATATGCATACATACATACATACATAATGCATACATATATGCATACATACATATATGCATCCATACATACAAACATCCATCCATACATACAAACATACATGCATACATACATACATACATACATACGTGCGTACCCATAAAACTTCCCACTGACTGGTTCAGACCGTTCCAACAGGGATGCATTTTCCCCTTTGCAGCCAGAAGGCTTCTACCCTGAGGGGTCCTTCTCCTCTCCACGTCTTCCTAACACACATCGCACTCTTGATGAAAACAGACAGTTTAAGGATGTTTTCGTCTAGACATTAATAGAGCGTCTCCCAAGGGCGATGTAGACTATATTTCTGAAAGCAAACTATGTTTGGTAAGAGCAGACACTTTAGTTAGACTACTGAAGATTATGTGACCTGAGCATGATGGATTGAAGAAATTAATTAATGAAAGAATGAAGAACTGAAAAGAACTAAAAGTGGATCAACCGAATTAATTGCCTATTAAGCCAATATATTAATGAACGAATGAACGAGGACATTAAAGAACAATTATAAAATGCCGCCTTGGAAAGAAAAACAATCAGCTATATAAATCCATACTTACATTACATAACTGAAATTAAGCGAAATTAACAGATGCATTGAAAGAAAGAAAGAATTGTGAAGAAGAAAACGCAATTTAAACAAATGAATCAACTGATGAATGAATGAATGAACGAATGAATGAGCGAACGAATAAATTAATGGATGGATGGACGGAATGGATTGAATAGACCGAATGGATTGATGGATTGATTGAATGAATTAACGAAAAAACGAAATTAACAAATGAGCAGGGATCAAAACACTTGGAACGCAGACAGGGAACAAATGAACAAATGAACAAATGAACAAATGAACCAATGAACAAATGAACCAATGAACAAATGAACAAATGAACAAATGAACAAATGAACAAATGAACAAATGAACCAATGACCAAATGACCAAATGAACAAATGAACAAATGAACCAATGAACAAATGAACCAATGGACAAATGAACCAATGAACCAATGAACAAATGACCCAATGAACAAATGAACCAATAAACAAATGACCCAATGAACAAATGAACAAATGAACAAATGAACCAATGAACCAATGAACCAATGAACGAACGAACGAAAGGAACGGACGAACAACCTACTTGGAACGCAGACGTAGCTGGCTTCCATGCATAACTTGAGTTCCTTGACACATGAACCAATGAACCAATGAACCAATGAACAAATGAACAGATGAACCAATGAACAATGAACCAATGAACCAATGAACCAATGAACGAAATGAACGGCTGAACAACCTACTCGAAACGCAGACGTAGCTGGCTTCCATGTAGGACTTCAGTTCCTTGAGGCAAGGTCTCGTTGCCTCGAACTCCGCATTTGGAACATAGATATCGCAGCTTCTCTTCCCGGAACATCTCTGGTCGGCCAACCGGAGCACATCGCGGAAACATCCAACGAATCCCATTGCCGTTTCCACGCACCTGCCCAGCTCCATTCGACCGTAGCGGGCCGTTTCCATGACGATGACCTCGTTGATCTGGCACTCGGCACGGAATGTCTCGGCGTCGCAGAAGTCTGCGAGTGGCGCTGGAAAGAGTTAAGAGTAATGTAAAGAGGACTATTTGTATAGCGCCGTTCAATAACAAAGTTCGATTTATGTAACGAAGTCTTCGTATCAAAGACGAAGGGCGAGAATAGCAAAGTGATGTCAAGGATACTTATACGTCATCAGTAGCGAGGTGTGGGTACTGTTTGGGGATACTAAGTATTCTGTTTTGGGGTTGAGACCTCCACTTATTTGACAGTTACCACTGGGGTTAACTGTCGAGTGCAATTAATTTAGGGTTGAGCCAGATTTTGACGACTGATATCCCATACGATGACTGTTTGGTTGAGTGATCGCCAGAGGACATGGAGTGTGCAGGTTCGATTCCGGGCTGGCACAGTGACAGAATGGTTATACGTTCACATTCCATGTCAGCGGCTCTGTATCGAATCGAATAGTTTGAGATTATTATTTTTTTTTGCCCCGAGGTATTTATGATCCCTCAGGGAGCTGAAATTATTATTATTATTATTATCATATCATCATCATCATCATCATCATCATCATCATCATCATCATCATCATTATCATCATCATCATCATCTTTATTTTTGTTTCGTTGTTGTCGTTGTTGTCGTTGTTGTCGTTGTTGTCGTTGTTGTCGTTGTTGTCGTTGTTGTCGTTGTTGTCGTTGTTGTCGTTGTTGTTGTTGTTGTCGTTGTCGTTGTGTAACACTAACCTCTTGATGAGAAGACGTCGAACTGGTCCATCGTTGCTGTTTCGGTGAGTATGTAAAGGAAAAGTAATTCGACCGTAAGCATTTTATCCTCGTGTGACGGCATACCTTAGCACGGCATCGCATCAGTAATTCTGTTATCCACAGACTGTCCAGAAATCAAGCGACTAATGAAACTCCCTCCTTCTCCTTGCCATTCAAAGTGTCTCGCAGCTGATCGCCGGCTTCTGGCTTTGATGTTGCGCGTGTCTCCCGTTAGCCGGCTTTGATGTTTCCGGCAACGCCGCAGTCGACGCCTTTGATGCAACGTCCCTCCTAAGCGCTTGAACCAAAGCTAAATCGTCTGGTAGCAGCAGACACTAGTGTTGCCAGATTGAAGTTTCGGGTGATGTTCGTAATGCAGTCTGTAAAAATTATGAGAACAGTATCACAAAATTTCCAAACTTAATACGGCATGGGTTGGACCTAGGGTTCATGCGCAGAAGTATAATAAAGCCCACAGACGATAGGCCTCTAATTGTGTGTCAGAAGCTGTAGAAAAACATTCCGTTACGGGTAACCTCGAGTGGCGCCACGAATGGGTATGAGATGTCAGCGACTTTGTAAAGGCCACAGACGGAGTTTAATATCCAAAATGTTTCTGAGGTTTTAAACCCGTAAATCACCTTAAATACGACATTGGCCAGAAATGTCGTAGTGTCTGATATTCCAGTCTTTAGCAGACCTGGTTCGAAGCTCTGGAATTCGCTGCCAATTCTGCCATTTCTTTAACGCGATTAAGGTCCAGGCTTAAGACTCACCTGTTTCAAATTGCTTCTCCACTTCAGTCTGACATTTGTTGCCAGTGACCTTTTGAGTTTCGACTCGGCTTCTCCAAAGGATTTCGACTACAGCTTCATCGATTGATGCCTTGTGCATTATGAAAAAGACACCACAGAAGCCATTAGACTTCTACTGTAAATATTACTAATATAGTAGCACAACAACTGTATCTACTTTGTCTGTTTCTATTGCTGGCCCTGCTTCTTGGAATGACTTACCTGCCGACCTTCGACGGGAGCTTTTCTCCCTCTCCCGTCCCTCGTCCGTAAGCGCTTGAAGACTGCATTATTCCCTAATTCTGGGATGGACCGGGAGCACCTCTGATGAGGCTACCTTGAAGCGGCGCTTTACAAATTTACGATTACGATTACGATTACTTGCCAGTGGATAATAGAATATTTACCCAATTGCTCGCTATATGTGCTAGTTATTTTCGGTAATGAATCGGTAGACGTCGCCGCAGTATGAATTCCCATCAATAGACTGCTTTGAGAACGTCCATATCTTCAGAATGTGTGACGATGAAGCCGACATTTCTAGCAACACAAGAGTCTGTTAATAGCCGACGTAAATAGTGGCACTAGACATTTGGAGGTAGAGCTCTCGTATGCTGGGTTCTCAGCGGCTGGGCTGTCAGCAGATGCGCTCAAGAGACCGGGCTCTCAGCGGCTGGGCATCCAGCTATTACAGGTGGCATTGATCTAGCGACGGGATACGCGGCTGTGGTGGTTGTTGTCGGAAAACTCCGATGGGGTCCGAAAAAACCCGACGACTGGTGGATAAATTTTGGCGCAGATATCGCGCAGCATGAAAGAGGCGTCGAACTCGTATACGATGGACTTCACGCAGGGGCCTGATTTACTTAATGGCAGGTGGTCTATCGGTAACGCGTTTGGTCAATGATCATGCTGTTGCGGGTTCGACTCCGTGTAAGGACCCTGGGCAAGTTGTTTGCGCACACCGTGCCTCTGTCACCACGCAGTGGAATTTGGTGCCGGCGTGAAATGGGAAGTAAACGGGGAGTTCTGCGATGCACTGGCCTCGAGTCCAAGACCTTGAGATTCGTCCATTGCCGGCTCAAGGGCCTAAGAAAAGGAAATGAGCGCCTCCCTACACATCTCTTTCAACTGGCTTACCCACCGTAGCCTGGCTTCTGGTTTCTCTGACCCATCCAACGGTATATGATTTTCGATAATGCGATTTTGACTTGAAGCGACCATCGATTGATGCCTTCAGCATTATGATAACGGCGCTATAGAAGCCATTAGATTACATTAGATTTGAAATCCCCTACGTCTCACTTGGGATATGGGATACATCCATTAATGGATCCATCCATCCATTTATGGATCAATCCACCCACCCATACGTCCGTCTATCCAACCATTAACTCACTCACGCGTTCTTCCCTGCGTCCTTCCATCCATCCGTGCATCGCTTAAGTCCATCCATCCGTTAATCCATCCATCCATCCATCCATTCATCAGACGCCCGTCAGTCTCCGGAATACCTGTTACTATTCTGCGCAGCCCCGTCGCTCCAT
The DNA here is from genome assembly GCA_964023275.1 of Norana najaformis. NCBI lineage: Eukaryota > Metazoa > Annelida > Clitellata > Crassiclitellata > Hormogastridae > Norana > Norana najaformis. Next base: position 4,354,588 of record OZ029921.1, read on the forward strand.
TTTCCCGCCATTCACCCGCCAACTCCCAATCATATCGAGGCCATCGACGTCCGAAAGACGGATGCAGTCGACCGCCACCTCTGACCTCCGACCTTTCCCAATCTCCCTTTCCAGGCCTCGTCCGTTCGAGATGGAAGCGTTCAACCCGAAGCCTGTCCCTATTCCGTCAATCCTTCCGTCAATCCGCCGCATGACGTCGATTCCATATTGTGTCGCCTGGGATCGCACGCGGATCTATATAAATTGCAAGCTCGATTTTCCCGCGGATTTATGTGGCGGATTCAATATAACATCCGGGGCTCTTTGGACTAAAAATAAACACGAAACGGACGGCGTCAACATCCGGGCTCTTCGGACTAAAATAGAAACGAAACGGACGACGTCAACATCCGGGCTGTTTGAACTAAAAATACAAACAAAACGGACGAACTCAACATCCGGGCTGTTTGGACTAAAAATAGAAACGAAACGGATGACGTCAACATCCGGGCCCTTGGGGCTGATTATATATAGATTTGGAATAAAATGCGTGAACAGCCTGTCAACCGTATTAATTTTTATACATGATGTCTATATTATTAATATAATGTATTGTTTTGCATTGTATTAGCTTGTATCGTGTTCTTTCATACTGTATTGCATATATTTAACACAGCATGCAACCGACCTGGTTAGCTACATTGGTCAAAGCGAACGTCAAGGCGCCTTTGATCGTGAGGATGCCGGTTCGCATACCGACAGTGGCTGTATTTCAGGGATTTTAATCAAGGGCTATAGCACGGGGACTTTATATAGCGAGGCACCCACTTAAACGGGTAGCGGTGGTGAAGGATCTCACCCGAAAAAATCACTGAAAAATAAGCAGGAGGCCATAGGGTCGATATTGAAATAGGCCTACGTGTACATTTACACTTAGGCTCTGAATATGCAAACTGTCGAGTTTGCTATCCATTGTGTATGTTCATTATCTTGGTTTTTAGGCCTTTATGGTCTACCAGAGACAAGAGTTATATAGTCCTCACCCATGATGCCAAGCTTTCCTAATGACGGCCGGCAACGAATGGCAACCGGAAGTTAATTCTTATTGCTGTAGAAAGCCAGCAATAACAGACGCCATATTTAAGCCGCAAGGCTTTATGGGAAGGCTCGCTAGAGACTTCCGGTATGGATGAGCGAAAGAGATGCAATTTCGCCTTTTATATTCCTCGGAAGTATTAGATCTCGGGGCTAATGAATATTTATTTCAAACACACACACATACAAATCTATGTGTGCAGACAGACAGCCAAACAGACAGACAGACAGACAGACAGACAGACAGACAGAAGGACGGACGGACGGACAGACACACAGACAGACACACAGACAGACACAGAAAGATGTTAGTCGTACTAAGACGGGCAGGAATACACACATTCAGACAGACTGCCTAGTGATGAATTGTTGTTCGGATTTCTTGGATTGGTTCTGCTATGGCTTTGCTCCAGGCCAAAAAATACATCAAGCCCGAGATCGAGTAGACGAAGGCGCACAGTCCGATAGGGTTTTTTAAATCATATCTTACATTATATCTTACCTTATCTCGCCTTACCTTACCTTTATTAGTTTTGCCTCGCCTTAAACTATATCATACCTCACATTACCTTGCCTTGTTTTGCCTTACCTTTTATTACCATATATTACCTGAACTTACCTTCCTTTACCTAATCTTACTTCATCTTAAATTATCCTTCCGTCTGTGTGTCTGTCCGTCCGTCCGTCTATCTGTCTGTCTGCCTGTCTGTTTGCTATATACCGTAGCTTGCTTTACCTTATCTTACCTTACCTTTCTATTTACCTTACCTGTCATTAACCTACCTTGCATTGCTCTACTTTGCCATACGTCATCTTACCATATGTTACCATGCCTACCTTACCTTACCTTAAAAACTTCTCCATTTCAATAACGAGGGAGATTGAGACAGATGGGGAAAAACGCTGCCCTTGGTCGCCGTTGGAGGAGTTCAGGGGGCTTCAGATGGGGTTAGGAAGAATGAGTGGGATTGAGTGAAAGATGGATGGGTTAATGAACGCCTGGACGGGCGATTGGCGAAGAGGATTTTGATGGATGAACGATCGAACTGGACGGAAGGAATGAAAGAAGGAAGAAATAAAGAAAGGACGGAAGGAAATTATAAAGGAAGGACGGAAGGAAAGAAAGACGGATGGAAGGAAGGAAGGAAAGAAGGAAGGAAAATATAGAAGGAAGAAAGTAAGAAAGGAAGGGAAGGTGGAAGCGAGGAAAGAAGGGAAGAAGAAAGACAGGAAGAAAGTAAGAAGGAAGAAGGAAAGAAAGAAAGAAAAACAGAAGGAAAGAAGGAAGGAACGAAAGAAGGAAAAGGAAAGGAGAAATATGAGGAAGGATGAAACAGAAAGAAGTAAGGAAGGAAAGAAGGAAGACGGAAGGTAGGAAGGAACGAAAGAGGGAAGGAAGGAAAGGAAGAGGGGGGAAATGAGAAAGCAAAGACAGGAGGGAACAGAAGGGAAAGGAGATGGATTGAATTGATGACAGATGGACAGACCTGTGAAACAAACGGACGGACGAAGGATGGATGGATGGATGGTAGAACAGACGACTGAACTGAGTGCCAAATGCAGTGGAGATGCCTAAAAAACTGATGAACAGAAGAAAACAGAGGAAAGGCAAATCGGATCCAATATTACAACCATTGCCTTCTTTATCTGCATTTTACGACTTTTAAAAAGTCACCGCATGTAATAACTTCTCACTCCTTCTACAGAATAATACAGTCTCAGACAGTTAAAAAGACTGAGGAAGTTTGTAAGATAACCAGAGCTAAATGATAAATGCGTCTTCCATCAATAATTCACAGCGAACAGCCGGAATAAACACAAGTCGAGAGTATAACGACGAGTCGAGAGTATAACGACGAGTCGAGAGTATAACGACGAGTCGAGAGTATAACGACGAGTCGAGAGTATAACGAGGAGGCGAGAGTATAAAGAGGAGTCGAGAGTAAAGGAGACGAGAGTATTAGATTAAAAGATTTATTCGTCAGACGATGTTATAAGCGACCAGAAACCGGAAACGATATAGTTTCCGGTCGTGCACCTGCCTCGAAGGGCACCCGCCACCTCTTACTTACTCCGCGAAGGTACGCGCGATTTATTTAGCGCCTGTGTTCTAAGGCTGAAGGTGGTCGTAACGAAGAGAATCGAATTAGTTCACTTTCATCCAACTTTACAATAATATAATTGTTCTCCGCAGGTAATGAAGTCAAACTGATAGAAAGTATAAATCATTATTTATTAAGCGCCAATTCGAGGGTACTCCTCAATAGCAGTCGGGTAGTTTTGTCTTTGGGTTTTCTGAGCGCCGTAGTCAATGATGCCATCTGACGAATGATCAGAATTTCCTTAAAGTCAGCGCTGAGGTACATACATACATACATTCATTCATTCATACATAAATACATACATACATATATACATACATTCATACATAAATACATACATACATACATGCATACATTCATACATAAATACATACATAAATTCATACATAAATACATACATACATATATACATACATTCATACATAAATACATACATACATACATGCATACATAAATACATACATACACACGGACAGACAGACAAACAGACACACATGTTTCTGATTGTCTGCCAGTGTACATGTCCACATACTTCGACTTCAGGATTTGCCCTCCTCGAAATCTGGATCTAAAAGAACAATACGTAAAGAATGAACCAAGGCGAAAAACTTACGGTAATGTAAGGTAAGATAAAAATTATAACTGATAAGAGTCAGTATTCCACCGAAAACTCACGCAGAACCAACCGACAGAATGACACATTTAATGAATGACTAAATGAGGGAATGAATGAATGAGTGAATGAATGAATGAGTGAATTAATGAATGAGTGAATTAATGAATGAGTGAACAAAATGAGTGATGGAATGAGTAAACTAACGGGTGAATGAGCGAGTGAAAGAATGAATGAGTGAGTAAATGAATGAATGAGTGAGTGAATGAATGATTGAGTGAGTAAATGAATGAATGAGTGAGTAAATGATTGAGTGAGTAAATGAATGAATGAGTGAGTAAATGAATGAATGAGTGAGTAAATGAGTAAACTAATGGTTGAATAAAGCAAATAAAAGAGCGGATGAATGAGTGAAAAACTAGTGAATGAGTTAGTGAATGAATTAGTTAATTAATGGACCAATAAACAATTAAGTGAATGACCGCATGACTAATTAAAAGAATGAATGAATGACCGAGTGATTGACGGATGTATTGATTATAATTAGTTTAGTAAAATCAATTAATTCAAATCTATTCATCTTTACTGATTAGCTTCAAATGTCTTCGGAACTGAATGGGTTTCATCTGTAGATATCGAAACATAAGGATGATCTGAATTTTCGTCGATTGCTCGTCTCTGTAGAACACCTTTGGAACCACACGATTGCCCATCTTCACCTTGGCACCACATCTGCGAGTCTTCAGATCACAGGTGTGTCGCACTTGGTGCCGAACGTAGGCCAAGCCCTCTTGGGCGACATAGACTGCCGCCTTCGGATCTGGCTCGGCACCCGGAAGGAGAAACTCCAGTTCCACGGTGTCATCCACGGTGAGCAAGATGTCTACCGTAAGAGGTTGAGAATTAACGGTTATCGTCAGAGGATCGCTGTCCACGCTCGGACAACCTAAACAGATATGTAACCGTAATCGTAAGCGTAAGGTCTAGAATTATGCAGCGCCCAACGAAAGCTGAGTCGCGGGTGTTCAGTGTTCAGTCAAACAAATCGATAGGCAGGAAGAGTTCGGTTTCAGGGTAAGATCCAAGAGTCAGGCAGGCAGGCAGGCAGGCAGGCAGACAGACAGGCAGGCAGGCAGGCAGGCAGGCAGGCAGGCAGGCAGGCAGGCAGGCAGGCAGGCAGGCAGGCAGACAGACAGGCAGGCAGGCAGGCAGGCAGCCAGGCAGGCAGCCAGGCAGGCAGCCAGGCAGGCAGGCAGGCAGGCAGGCAGGCAGGCAGGCAGGCAGGCAGGCAGGCAGGCAGGCGGCTATGAGCGCTGCGTCAAGTCAATGGGGTTATCCACAGATGTCGTGTCAAGAACCAAGTTTGGTTGCCAGAAGACCAGAGAGAGAGAAGAGGTAGATGAGGTGTTAGGGTGGGTTGTGTTTAAGCGGAGAGAAATGGGAAGGAAGCGGACTCGATGGATCTGGGTGGAACTTCTTGAAAAGGTGAGACTTCAGTTTTGAATGGAAGACCTGTGGAGCAATAGATAGAAGGGCTTGAGACAGATGATGATGGGTGAACGATGGAAGGGATAGAGGAACCGAGAATTTGCGATTGGTCTTCAAGCGCTGGCGAAATACAGTTATAGATAAGACAAGAAGCTCATGTTGCAAGTTGCATGGGAACCTGTTCCAGAAGGGACGAACTATTCTGTTGCACTGTGGACAATTACGGTAATGTAATGAACGATAATGTAACGAATGCTAGGACTAGGCAAGACAAAGCTATAAGTTAAGGCCGACGATCAGTTACTTAAGTTAACCTCAACACGGTATGAACTACTTACTGCAGGCGACTTCATTTTCAGTCATTTCTCTCTTCGCCTTGAAGTGGCAATACGTAAATTGGCACTATATAAATGTCCGTTTACATTACGTAGCATATCGGTATGTAACAGAACTCCGCCACTGCCTTGTTTGGGAGTAGTGCCAGTCCCAAGCCTGGATAAAGGAGGAGGGCCTTTGATGCCATAAGCTGTCGTTAAACTGAGGAACTACTACTACTTTGAGTACCTACTTTTGGGATCGTAAGGGTTAATTTTCACTGCAGGGCTGGTCACTTCCTGCTTGTCATCACCGACCACCTTCACGGAGTACAATCCTTCGTCACGCGTCGTGTTCACAGCCACTGTGAACCCAAGGCAGGTCGAGCACCATTCGACGGTGACCAGATGGCCTCGGCGAAAAGAGGGGTCCTTGATGGTCATAGGTTCATCGGCGATCTGTTCTGCCACAGCAGCAGTCGGTTTGTTGACACCAAGAGATTTGAACCACGTGGTCTTTTCTCGCTTCCGCTTACAGCTGTAGTTGAAGATCAGAACGATCGGAGGGACGATGTTCTTCTTCATCGCCGGACAGACGTAGTGGGTGATGGGACTATTGGGGAAACACGGATCGGACAGAAACCATTTGAATGACGAGTTCTTAGGCAACTCGTCCAAGTCGTCTTATTCAAGGAAAACATAAAGGAAATAATTTATGCCATTGTGCCGTTTTTAAGAAGAATTGGAACAAGTAGGAGAAAGAGAAGGGGAAGGAGAAGTGGAAGAGGAAGGGGAAGGGGAAAGAAAAGGAGGAGGAAGAGAAGAAGGGGGAGAAGGAGAAGGAGAAGGAGAAGGAGAAGAAGAGAGAAGAGAAAGAAGAAGAAGAAGGAGAAGGAGAAGAAGAAGAAAAAGAAAAAGAAGGAGAAGGAGGAGAAGCAGAAAGAGGAGAAGCAGAAGATGAAGATGAAGGAGGATAAGGATAAGGAGAAGGAGAAGGAGAGAAGAAGAAGAAGAAGAAGAAGAAGAAGAAGAAGAAGAAGGAGAAGATGAAGATGAAGAAGGAGAAGTAGGAGAACGAGGAGAAGGAGGAGGAGGAGAAGGAGGAGAAGAAGGGGAAGGAGAAGAAGAAGGAGAAGGAGAAGAAGAAGGAGAAGGAGAAGGAGAGAAGAAGGAGGAGAAGAAGAAGAAGATGAAGATGAAGAAGGAGAAGTAGAAGGAGAACGAGGAGAAGGAGGAGGAGGAGAAGGAGAAGAAGAGAGGAAGAAGAAGAAGAAGGGGAAGGAGAAGAAGAAGGAGAAGGAGAAGAAGAAGGAGAAGGAGAAGGAGAGAAGAAGGAGGAGAAGAAGAAGAAGAAGGAGAAGAAGATAAAGAAAGAAAGAAAGAAAGAAAGAAGAACAGTTCCTCTCGCTTACTCAGCAGCCTTGAGTATGAAGTACTAAAAACTTAATTTTCATGGCCTCGGCATATGAGGGGGGTGACCAATCATTTTCTTCGCCTCCTTACTATGCTACCTGCAGTGTACAGGCGAGGCACTCATAGATAATTTGCTAGAAAACGCTAATAGGTCAGAAATGATGTAATATCTTTATGATCTGCCGGCGCTTTGAACTCCCGACGTTTGGCTTGACAGGCGAGCACGCTACCCACTATAGAATACTTTATAAAGACTATGCAGGCCTACCATTTCGAATCAGACGTTAACCTAGGCAACACAATTTATAGCAACAATATGAAAAGTTTTAGGTAGAAGGTAAGAAAAGGTGAAGCAGGGTAAATAAAGGCAAGACAAGAAGCAGGGTTAGTAGGGGTAAGACATGAAGTAGGGTAAGTAAAGGCAAGACAAGAAGCAGGGTAAGTAATTGCAAGACAAGGAAAGATGTGAAAGGCAAGTTAAGACAAGGTAGGGTAAGGACTAAGGTACAAGGCGAAGAGGGGTAAGTACAAACCAAAGCAAGAATTGATATAAATACCTTCGGCGGAATAATCCGACGCTAGTAAGAGGCAGAAAGACCAAGCGAGAAACATCATTAGAAAACGATCAAATTTCCTGTTGATTTGGGACTTTGTTCTCGCCATAACAATGATCCTGGCGAAGTGACGTAGCTAGCAAAAACAGCAACGTCATCATTTTATGAGTTCATTATTTATGACGTCATTTCACCTTACCCAACTTCATCTTATTTTATCGTATCCTGCTTTACCTTACCTTATCTTAGGTTTGCTAATTTACCTTAACCTTGCCTTGTTTTACCTCGCCTTGCCTTACACGAGTGCCTGATGGTTCCAGTCATTACTTCTCCAGACAATGCGATTTTTGTCGGATGGTGTCGACATGACGGATAGCAGCCGCATCCGGTTCTTTTAGTTTATCGGTGATTAATGCGATGTCGTGCGATGCAGTTGGCTGTTGTTCTGTTTCATATGATGTCAGGTGCCTCGTCGCTTTGTTTTCCGTCTATTCCGCGTGGGAAACGATTCTTCTTCAATCTGCGATAGAAGACCTGTTGATGCTTAACCCATAAACCATTTGGAAACACTGGTGTATTGGGTAATGGAGATTTGTGCGTGGAGCTTTGCTGCGGAGATTGGGAAACTTGGGATGCGGGGAAATGAGATCGGAGTGCAGCGACTGAATACATTGAGATGGAGAGTTTGGGGAGAATTGGGCGGAAATTGGGGAAACTGGGGCCGGGATTGAGGAGATTGTGTGCAGATATTGGAGGTTAGTATTTGTGCATTTATTAAGCGCCACTATCTATCAATTGCTGGCGCTGAGCAATTGTGAATGAAGGACTTAGTCAAAGTCCGTCACAGTAACCGTTTCAGGGGAGGCTCGAACCGGTATTCTCCGCGTTAGGAGCCGAGCGCTCTAGCCAATCGGCTATCATGCCTCACATGAGAGATTTAGGTGCTCAGATTGGGGAGAGGGAGCTCGACTTCGAATTTTTAGCTGCAGAGATTGAAGATATCAGGATGCGGAAATTGGGGAGATTGGGGTGGAGATTGGGTAAATTTGGTGTAATTATTGATATGAACGAGTGTCGGATCTTCAGAAGTTGAAATTTTCCAGCTGGCGGCTGGATTTCATTGGAATAGATTAGATTATATTTTACTGGACTGGATTAGATAAATTTAGGTTAGATTACTCCCGAAGGAATGGTGGCTAGGGGCGTATGTCCTCCCACAGAATCCGCCCCTGGAAGCAGAAGGGGGAGTAAGAGTGATGGGTCAGTGGAGCGAATCGTTAAGTGGGCGGGGCAATTACCGACTGCCTCAAGTCCCAGACGAAAAGTCCTTGGCCTGTGTGTTTGCTCACGTGAACACCAACAGCCAAACCCCTTCAGGGTTCTCGTGCAATTCAACGCTGGCCTACCCTATGCGCCCTGCTCGCTCTTGCCAGCCCTCCCCGTGGCAAATGCCTGCCTCAATTGCCCGTCTTGCTTCGCAAACACCGCGTACACTTCATAGTTGTCAGTTGTTTCGACGTCTGCAGGATAGGTCTACCAGAAGACGCTTCTTACGGCGCTATAGAAATTCTCGTTTACATTACACGCTACAGTAGGATTTAGGAGTCGGTGACGCGGGGCTATAGAAGTCTCTAATGGCGGCAGGGCGATTGCCTGGGGTCATTACCCGGCCTGGAGTCAGGAGGGTGGTGGTAGTCGTGATGATACTGATAGCGAGAGTTGTCAGCCCCGTTTATCTTCCGAAGGGCAACCAGGGAAGCGGTAAAGAGACGAACAGGGTCGAACTTAGCCCCAACGGAAAAGCAGGAGGAGTAGAAGGAGGAGGAAGAGGAGGAAGAGGAGGAGCAGGAGCAGGAAAAGGGGATGGAGGAGTTTTCAAGAACGATTCGGTGAGTACTAACAGATTGCTACTACCTTCGATGATGATGATGATGATTGTATTATTATTATTATTATTACTACTACTACTTCTACTACTACTACTACTACTACCACTACTACTACTACTACTACTATTACTACTACTACTACTACTACTACTACTAATATTATTATTATTATTATTATTATTATTATTATAGGAAGATTTATGAATCGCAAGTAAATATAACCAAATACATTGCAAATGTGCTGGCAGTAGCTCAGCCTAATCAGCTGACATGAACAGGTAAGTCTTCAACCCTCTCCTGGAAACCTCGATGGAAAGTTCCGGAGCGAGGAGTTCAGAGGGCAGTGCATTCCATACCCTTGGACAAGATGCCCCAAAAGTTCTTACACGCGAGGCAGTGGCCCTTCCACACCACACCAGGCCATGGCTCACACCAGATCGTAACCTGGACCCCCCCCCCGGAGTCGAAGAAGCTAGTACACAGTCCCTAGCCAACACTTATAAACAATTGTGGCAACCTTGAGGACAATCCTCCTGGGGAGTGGCAGCGAATGCAGCTCCCGCAGCACAGGGATAATGTGGTCGAATTTCCGTTCACCCACAAGGAATCTGGCAGAGGTGTTCTGCACCCTCTGCAGACTCCTGATCAGTCCCAAGCTCACTCCGTACAGCAGGCTGTTGCAGTAGTCGAGTCGACTACTTACGAGGGTCTGGGCGAGGCTCTTTCGGGAGTCGAGTGATAGCGATGATAGGACCTGTCTCAGCCGACCCTGCTCGAAGTAGCACTTCTTGCAGACATCTGCCACATGACGATGACGACGATGATGGTCATGATGATGATGATGATCATGACGATGATGTGTCCGTGTGTGCATGTCTACAGAGTTTTGAAAGGTATCTATAAGGCGCTATGCTAAGTGTTTCCATCCATCCATCCGTCCGTCCGTCCGTCCGTCCGTCCGTCCGTCCGTCCGTCCGTCCGTCCGTCCATCCGTCCATCCGTCCATCCGTCCATCCGTCCATCCGTCCGTCCATCCATCCATCCATCCATCCATCCATCCATCCATCCATCCATCCATCCATCCATCCATCCATCCATCCATCCATGCACACATACATACATACATAAATACATATATACATACATACACAGATACATACTTAATTAGGTCTGAATCGCCTCTGATGAGTTTCTCTTGAAATGGTGCTATATAAATTTGTGATTAGAATTACAAGTTAATTAATTGCATGATGATGATGATGTTGTTGTTGTTGTTGATGATGATGATGATGATGACGATATGATGATATGATGACAGTATGATGAAGCGAGTGATAAAGATGTTGCTGATTATGAAGAGAAATATGACGACAACGATCGCGGAATATGTCCATTGGTCATCGTTGAAGGGTCTGTGAAGGCAATGCTTTTCTAATTTCGTTGTCTGTAGTTTTCCGCATGGATGAGTCGCTGTCTTCCAAATTTTCTTCCCTCTCTTCGTGCATTCCTTTGTTCGTGCGTTTTCTCGTTCAGTCCTTCCTTCCTTCCACCCTTCTTTAGACAGGCAGACAGACAGACAGACAGACAGATGGACGAACGAACGGACGGACGGACGGAAAGACAGACACAGAGACACACACAGGCACACAAAGACACACAAAGACTCACAGACACACACACAGACACTCAGACATACATAGACTCACACAGACACAGACACACTTATATACAGATCGACACACAGACAGACACACAGACAGACAGACACACAGACAGTCAGCCTATCAGGTGCAGTTTGTAGGGAGTATGAGTGATCTCCAACTGGTTGACATTTTCCCCATTCAGTTCAATCCTTCTCCTATCCACAAGTCTCTTCCCTCCTCCACTTCTTCCAAACCAAGGCCACGTCCTTACAGTATTACAGGTGATGATTTAGGAATAACGGTGTTACTTTTTGCGTAAAGTATTACTCAACTGGGACTTAGTTACACTCGGGGCTTGTCTACCTGTCTGCTCACTGTAAATTATCACGAATGACTCTCAGGTATCACATTTCGGAAAGCTGTCAACGGCGGGTCTTGCAATTCGGCTTTAAAAGTTTACAATAAAAAAGGCGGTTAGAATAGCAGTGATAAATTTCGTCCAAGTCTCGCTGTCTTACGGCTGCGTCAAAAAGTCGAAGTTTTAAGCGATTCCTAACAATTGCAGTTACGAAGAAGTTTATGACTTGGTAGGCTTTTGATTTATGGGCAGAAACGACAGCGGAACGAAACGGGTTCCCGGCTCGGGTTTGATCTCGGAGTGGCCTGGATTTTGGCGCATTTATTCGTTCTTTCGTCCGTTCATTTGCTACTTCTTTTGCCCGTTCATTCATTCATTCACTAATTCATTAATTAATTCATTCATTCATTCGTTCAGTTCGGTTGTTCGTTCATTCATTCACTCATTCATTCATTTGTTCAGTTCAGTCTTGTCCGTTCGATCATTCATTTGTTCGTTTGTTTACTCACATATTGTTCGTCAGTTCATTCATTCATTCGTTCATTCACTGAATATTCAGCCACGGTGATTCACTCACTAGCACCCATTCACCCAACCACTGGGCCGTTCACTGAGTCGCGATTTTATTTTGCGCTATTGTTAGCTTTGTAGTAGCGCATTGTAAACTATCGCTATAGTTCAGCCATTGTAGTAGTCGTAGTAGATGCAGGCCGAGTAGTTTTAGTATTACCAGGCTTGTTCGAGCAACAAGAGCCTCGTGCCCTGTCGGGGTTAGTAACCATTAAACTAGCAAGGGTTTTATGTTTGTACGGCTGACCCGAGCTTCGAGAGAGTGTCCGAGGCGGTCGAACGATTACAATGTCAGCTAACGAGCCTCCATTGTGGGTTGACGCATGCGCGAGGGATGCTTAGCAAGTGTTTTACGGCTGCGCCGAATAGCGGTAGTGGGTAGCACGCCGACTGATTTCAAAGGGGGTGGAAGAGAGTGGACATAAATGTGTGCCGACATTTACCCCTTATCACCCTGCTCCCGTTCACTGCTGCGTGCATTCATTCATGAAAATCACCGGGCGATATATCTTTAAGGGTGGGCTTCAAGTAAGGGGTTGAAAAAGGACCGACATGCCACTTTGCCACCTGGGGTCGGTGGACAGAGTTGTGTAGGAAACGCCGTTTCACACGCAGAAGACTATCGCACGACTAGGCAATGATCTCACAGCTAAACAACGACATCACACCTATGCTTATGGAGCTCACATGATCTCACACCAAGGCAATAATCTCAGGAAGAGGTCTGTCACTCACTCACTCACTCACTCACTCACTCACTCACTCACTCACTCACTCACTCACTCACTCACTCTCACTCACTCACTCACTCACTCACTCACTCACTCACTCACTCACTCACTCACTCACTCACTCACTCACTCACTCACTCACTCACTCACTCACTCACTCACTCACTCACTCACTCACTCACTCACTCACTCACTCACTCACTCACTCACTCACTCACTCACTCACTCACTCACTCACTCACTCACTCACTCACTCACTCACTCACTCACTCACTCACTCACTCACTCACTCACTCACTCACTCACTCACTCACTCACTCACTCACTCACTCACTCACTCACTCACTCACTCACTCACTCACTCACTCACTCACTCACTCACTCACTCACTCACTCACTCACTCACTCACTCACTCACTCACTCACTCACTCACTCACTCACTCACTCACTCACTCACTCACTCACTCACTCACTCACTCACTCACTCACTCACTCACTCACTCACTCACTCACTCACTCACTCACTCACTCACTCACTCACTCACTCACTCACCCATATTATTATTTTTTTTAATTATTATTACTACTACCACTACCACTACTACTACTACCACCACCACCACTACTACTACTACTACTACTATATTATTCCTAATACTATTACTATTACGACTACTACTAATACTAATAGTATTATTGTTGTTGTCCTTGTTATTATCATCATCATCATTATCATCATCATCATCATCATCATCATCATCATCATCATCATTATACTTATTATTATTATTAATGCAATTGAATGCAGTGCAGGCGACTGCAATATAGCTTTCATTTGAGCCGATAAAGCAGGGATACAATTCAGCTGAATACAGTTCAATGCAGACCATTGTTTGAATTTTACCAGGTATACTTACCTGGTATTTACCTGGTACAGGTGTTTTGGTATTTGTATTCGACAGGATGTCACGTGGTACCTGAAGGTCTTCGACCGGACGTTGATGATCTGGAGATGCAGGAACGCCATCCAGAGGACTCTTAACCATGGAGAAACTCTACCACACTTAGGTCCATATTATGAGAACGAATTATTTAATTAATGCATGAATTAGTGAATGAATCAATGAATGAACGAACGAGCGAATAAATGAGTGGAAAAATAAACTAGTGAAAAAAGATGAGTGACGAATTGAACAAAATTGAAAAAAGAATAAAAAAGATGAGTGACGAATTGAAAAAATAAAGGCAGTAACAGTTAAGAACCTCTTAGTCTGTTCGCCAGATGGCACAACTGAACACTCTTAATTACATGCTTAGTCTGTCTGTAGATATACGTTGACAGGGTCAAACCAGGCAGAACTTCATTTTCTGGTTATTAACGGAAAATAACTGAATTTTAATTATACAACAAAATATTAAGTTTATCAAGACTAACTACCTAATGAACGAACGAACCAAACAGTGAATGAATGAATGAAAAATCGAAGCAGCATGGAGGCCCAAAGCAACCCAACACCACACAATAGAACACGATATGAAATAGAGTCGCAATCGCCAACGGACTCTGCAAATCGACTCGAATGCTCCGCCCGACAAACTGGCGTCCCTAAAGCAGTCCCTCTCGGCGGCAATTTCCGAGGCGATTGTGGCTCGCTTGGCTGAGTCGCTGATGGCACACCGATGAAGTGTTTTGACCTGCCGCGATGCCCCTTGAAAGAGGCGGTTAGGGGAGAAGTTCGGAAGTGGGGAAGGAAATAATAGGCCGGAAAGTATTCCGTTTCTACCGTCTGAGAGAAACGAGACACCGCTAATGTGGACCGGTTTTGTCGATCTCTTCAGATGTCGGATTAAAACCGAGGACGGTCAATATGAGGTCGATTTTGCGGTCCAGCGATCTTGAGTATAGCAGTTGGGGGTTGCGTGAGGAAGGTGTTTGGGAAGGGGTGGAGCTGTGTGGTGTAGGGTGATGCTTGTGTGGACATGGTGGATGATTGGTTTCAGCCTAGATTTGTCACGAAGAAGGTTGAGGTGCCAGCTTTTTGAGGAGGCACTGCATAAAAGAATTACTCAATGAGTGAGCGAGATAACCAGTGACTGAGCGAATGAGCGAGCGAGAATGAATGAGCGAAGACGACCAGACAACGCCGACAACAATTAAACAACAGGACAACCTTCCTCAATGACTTACAAGTTGAGGAGTTGACGAAGGTTTCCCATTTTGTAAAAGCAAGAATTTGGTTATTGGCAGGTTCACCATTTAGCATTTTCTATGGCATTTGCCATTTTCATCATTTAATATCTTCTATTACAATTTACATTTTCGTCATTTAATATCTTCCGCACAATTTACATTTTCGTTGATTGACAATTTCGATTACAATCTACAGTTTCATCCTTTAGCATTTTCTACTAGAATTTATACTTTTATCATATAAAATTTTCACCTATACATTTTGTCTGCAGATCTTTCTTGTAACATTATTGGGAAGTTCAGCTCCGTCACCTGGTACCATGGAACTGAAGAGATTGCTACCAAAACAGGTAGGCCAACAAATGCACACCTGGATGATTACTATTTAAGATACAGGTATATATACTCTTATGACAAGCAGGTAACCTCAGCTCAATCAACTGCGGGGCGCTCAATATCTGAGAGAAACCCGTTGAAACGAACGTGTCATCTTGAGATGGTTACTCTCCCGAGTCCTTGAGCAGATCTTACACGCACAGTTGCTTAGCGCCATCAGCTGAAGGATGGATATGTAAATGTAAATGTACATGGTTTTATATAGCGACCGTATTGCCTCGACTCAGTTTTCGATGAATTAAACGTGTTAGATCCTTTTACTCGTTTGAATGGGCGCCACGCCAGTTAAGGTCTCCGTGTACGAACCGTGCTAGCCCCTGTGCATGTACCTGGCTATTTATATAGGGCCTTTGTAGGATCTCACAATGGAGTTAAATTGATGCGTTGCACCAGTGGCGCTATCTAAATAATATTGTCAACGCTGGATTGTTGAATTACAGATAAGTTGGGTGACGTGGAACAGCGCGGACGTTACTCCCTTTCGACCGCTTCACACGTCGACTCCAGAGGCCACTCCTTTGCCAACTGGATCGACATCCGTCTGCGGATACAGAACGCCACGACCCACGACTCCGGTGTCTACCAGTTCGTCGTGACCCCCTGGGACGGTCCAGCCGACCGCCAGAGGATCTACGTCGACATAGTTGAACGGAAGTCAAAGCGGTACCACCACCTGCACCAGCCGCGTCATCCGAAAGGATCGAAGAACGCAGTCAACAAAAACTCCAGCTGAACCACTTGCAAAGGACCTAATGACTAGTGACGACACACTTTTGTGGATTGAGCAGGCATGTAGACACCGGCTGTTGTCAAAAGACTTTTAGTGTGAGTGTGTCCCAGTGATGAGGCGTTCGACTTTCGCCTCTGAATTCCGGGTTCGATTTCCGGAGCTTCTCGCGTTAAATTGACTGTTTTGTTGTTGAGCTATGCTGTTCATAGCTGCGCTTCAGCCGAAAATTCGCTAGAACCTAACCTCTGACGACTGCCCGTTGTAGAGAGAGGTACACTGCAGACATCAATAGGCCTACATGAGTACCTCTTTCCAAATTTTACCTTACGTTTTGTTGCCTTTCCTAACCTAACCCTACCTCACCATACCTGACCTTATGATCCATAAAATATATCACATTCCTTACCTTACCTTATTTTACCTTGATTTCACGGGAAAATGTACTCTGCCAAATCCAATCCAACCCTACCCTACCCGTCCCTACCCTACCACATCATTTGAAATCTTAAAGTCGATACTTCTTACATCTTTAGCATGACCTGCATGGTAACACTCTTGCGACATGGCCGAGTATGTACCAGTATCCTGTGCTGGGCTTGTACCCGGGAGTATGTATGTCTGCATCTAGATACTTAATACAGCGCCTTTGAGCACCTTCCAAAAGTGCTGCACACAATTATTCTGTCCAAACTAATCTAAACAAGTGCGTTTTAAGCGACTTTCAATCCAGAGATTTCTACAGGGCCCAACGAAAGCCACGTCACGGAGACCAGCTTATTCACAGGCGCTCAGTCAAAGCAAAATCAATAGACAAAAGGGTTCGGTTTTCAAGGTTCCTCTACACAGAAACCATCTTCGCGGAGACTCAAATCCGCATACACGGCTTTGCAAAATGAACATACAGCAACGGGGCCAACAGTGAACGCTTGGCATCTCTGTTCTAGTCCAGCTTCGAATCATCGACCTACAGACCGACAGCCAAGCAACCTTTGCCGCTGAGCCATTGATCCTGCCGCCAATCGAAACGTGACGACTTTTGAACCCGCCAATCAGTTTCAATACACCTGTCAGCAACGGCGGGAGATCAACCGATGCCTTTGAGAAGCCGCACATTCAACAAGTGTCTCTGATTGACAACTGAAAGCAGACGGATGACAGACGCCAAAGCAGCCGACTGACAACAATATTAGCGCATGGTCTACTGTTAACACTGTAAATTATTATTATTATTATTATTATTATTATTATTATTATTATTATTATTATTATTATTATTATTATTATTATTATCATAATTATTATTATTACTATTTTTATTGTTGTTGTTGCTGTTGTTATTGTTATTATTATTATTTTCATCATCATCATCATCGTCATCATCATCATTATCATCATCATCATTATCATCATCGTCGTCGTCGTCATCATCATCATCATCACCACTATTATGGGAGGGAAGGCAGTGGAAGAGATTAGAAGGAAAGAGAAGGAAAGGGAAGGGGATCTACCAAAGTATTACTGAATGTTAGGGTGAATGACCACATATTATGCTCACCCTATAAAAGGAATCGATCCTGTTGCAAATCGGTCCCAAAACAGAGACGCCCTCTGCCGAATAAAAGAAAACAAAACAATTGTTCACGCGGTCGCTTGTAAGAGTTTGTGATTATGATTTCAAGTGCCCGAAACTTTTCCGATTTGGGGCAAGACTTTGAGTTGGCCCCCAAACCTCACGTGGTTGAGAGTTGCCTGCGAATCTTGTGAATAAAACACGCTATGGATACAGTGGGAAACTGGTCATTAAGTAATATAAATTCTGGGGAATTAATAAAGAAACGTTCAAAATTTCCAGACGCCATAACAATTTGGGGAAGTAATAAAAGGTCTCCCTTGCTTCGTCCTCTTTGTAAACTTCTCCGTCCACTAGTGGTGGTGGTGGTGATGATGATTATGGCGGCGCTGGTGGCGATGATGATGATGGTGATGGTGGTGGTGATGATGATGATGATTATGGCGGTAGTGATGATGGTGATTCAGCTGTTTGTGACTGCGATGACAGTTCATGGAAGTAACGAGGTCGCAGCGACAACGAAGCTTGAAAATTCCAACTACAGGCTAAGATTTATTCCCCAATTTTCCAGTTCAGTCCTTCCACAAACCCCACAATTCCCCTGCCCCATCCTCCCTCCCTATGACTAATTTAATTACCAAACGTCACAAAAGACCAAAATTTTCCTCAACTGATAACATCACCTCACAATCTAGAAAAATTCATACAATGATTTCTGTATAATAGTGTATGGACCCGAAACTGAAGCGCGCAACACAACACAGTGCCATCCTGAATCCTATTGCTACATTTGCATCCGGCACAACAGACTTTGCATTCAATTCAATTAATATAGAAATCCATACCCAGACGGCTCAACCCAGACACAATTATTCACCCGTACCATGTATAGTATGTAGTACAGAGTACGGCCGACCGAGGAGGATAATAAATACAGCATGAAGTATGCAGACGCATAGCTGGTAATATGTAATTAGGTAGGTCTACAGACATTGGTTTAGATTCAATTTCCTTCTAGATTTCGCAAATTCTCTCGTCCTCCACCCCTCCCATCACCAATACCTGTCTCAAGCCCCTCTGGCTTCTCTGGCTTTCCATTCAAACCAGTCTCACCTTTCCAAGAAAGTGTACCATGATCCTTCCAGTCCACCGCCCTCGCATTTCTCTCAACCTAAACACAACCTCCGTAACAGCTCCTCCTCTCTCTGGTCTAGGCCTTCCTAGCAACCGGATTTTGATCTTCTCATGGCATTATTTAGATCCCTGGCATGTTAATCTCTTTAACATTCGGTCATTCATAATCTGGACGATACCCCACTTGACGCAGCGATGGTGAATCAGCTGGTGTGCTCTGCGCTCAGCTTTTACGCAGCGCGTTAGATATTCTAAGATGGAAAATTCTAGTCTACCCTACACATGCCCTCCCCGCGCTCCGTAAAACGAACTGTTTACATCGATGTGAGACAATTGCACTGGACGCAATACGAAAACAGGCCGTCGAGCAGGATAGGTTTGCCTTTGATAGGGCCCCAAAAAGCCGGCATGCACTGTAACCGTAAACATGAGATTTCTATAGCGCCCAAAAGAAAGCTGTCTCGGGAACACGCTTATTCACAAGGGCTCAGTCAAAGCAAAATCTATAGCAGGTAGGCTTAAATTCGGTTAAGCAGGAGCCGCAGGCATACAGTCAGCTGGATAAGGGGAGTGGTGTCTAAAATTGGAGTGGCATGGTAGGTAAGATGAGGAATCAGGAAAAGATTTTTTGAAGAGGAGTGTTTTCAGTTTTGAGTAAAAAAACCGAGGCAGAGATTGCAAGGGGTAAGTTCGTAGGATGGGTCAGAAAAATGTCATATTTTTGGTGGAAATGACTGTGGGAGATGATGATAATGATGGTAGGGGTGGTGGTGGTGGTGGTGGTGATGATGATGATGATGATGATGATGATGATGCTGATGATGATGATGATGATTACATTCTAACCTATACTTCACACTAAAGCATTTTAAGTTTTTATAATGCTTTATATCACGTCATTTCATTATTTAACTGCAGGTGGAAAGCGAAATCAACTTACTGGCGCGTTTTCATATTAAAGGAAAAGGATCTAGTTACGGGTTTGTATTGCCTGGCAACATGCTGAATCTTACTCCAATCGGTGCGCTTTACTTTGATCTGTTTCATGCACAGCTGGCACGTCATTGGCTGTTTATATTTATCCATGTGGCTCCGGGCGCCTCGTGTTTATTAATAGCGGGCGCGTAGAATGTAGAGCGCCCCTTCGAGAGACTTCTAGAGCCAGCGAGAATCTGGTGGACTGCTTATAAACAGTGACTCCGGGCTGTGGACGTCAGTCTGTAAACGAAGCATCATCGGCGAAGAAAGACAAGAACGAAAACTAGCGAATCTGCAACTTAGTTTGATGCTACATAGCTAATTAGTCTGCAAAAAGGGCAGCTTTATTGAAAGGCGTCTGCTACGTCATTCTGCGGTAGTAGTTAGATAGTTAGCGAATCTTCTGAAACTTTTCGATCGACGACAGTTTTGCACAAGTCTATCGGTATGTGATTTATTTGTTTTTTCTGATGTTGAATATTCGACGTGTAAGGCGTACGCACAATTAATATTTGTAGATAAATCATATTGTTTACGAGGCCTACTTAATACAGCAGGCTTTTAAGGTATTGTGTACGCTACTGTCTTTCTCGGTTGACAACCTAACCTGATAGATCATGCCTTTGAGCAATTGTCCGATCAAACAAATTTTAAATAATGCAGGTCTATTTAATTAAACCGTTATTGTACATTTAAGTAGCATATTTTTTGAATATTTAGTATCATTTACAATTACATGTTGCAGGTAAAACATGGCAAAAGCTCCAGCAATCGGTATTGACTTGGGTACGACCTACTCCTGTGTGGGAGTGTTCCAGCATGGCAAGGTGGAGATCATAGCCAATGACCAGGGCAACCGAACCACTCCCAGCTATGTCGCCTTCACCGATTCAGAGCGCCTCATTGGAGATGCGGCCAAGAACCAGGTTGCGATGAACCCAAGCAACACGGTCTTCGATGCCAAGCGCCTGATTGGAAGGAGGTTTGACGACCCATCTGTCCAGTCGGACATGAAGCACTGGCCGTTTACGGTGATCAACCAGGGTGGCAAGCCCAAGATTCAAGTAGATTACAAAGGGGAGACGAAGACTTTCTTCCCCGAAGAGGTCTCTTCCATGGTGCTGGTGAAGATGAAAGAAACAGCTGAAGCCTACTTGGGCAAGGTAAGTATTCATAAACGTAATCGTAAACTGTAATTGTAATTGAAATTGTAAATGTTTCAGAAATTTAAGTGCTATTTAAAAGCTAAGCGCAGGCCTCCAGATTATTTGCGAGCGCTGTGTCAAATCAGTGGGGTTTTCTAAAGATGCCGTGTCAAGAACTAAGTCTGGTTGCCAGAAGACCAGAGTGAGAGGGGAAAGAGTTAGTGTAGTTTGAACAACGCCAAATAGCCAAATTTTGCTACAGAAATTTAATCAGTGTAGTATGGTTTATGCCGCGGTAAAGAAAATACCGAAGTTATATTTCAGACAAGGTTTGTAGACAAGATATAATCCAAGATTTTAAAAAGTTTGATGAAGAAAGTCGATTTGTTTATTTATGTATTTATTTAAAGCACTTGTAACGCGCGCAATGTCAGTAAACCTGAATCTGAGGCGCGGATATATATTCGCTAGTGGACCAGGATGGAGTCATGCAAAAGCCAGGATGAAGTAATGAGTCTTAACGATTATACTTGTAATAGAGAGGATTTAACGATGGACTGTTACAGGAAGCGTATTATGAGCCAGAAATCCGGTGCATGAGTTGCGTGAATGCGTGCAGATTCTGATGGTTGTTGTGTGATGTATTTACAGACGATTTCCGACTCGGTGGTTACTGTTCCGGCTTATTTCAACGACTCCCAGCGACAGGCTACTAAGGACGCTGGCACCATTTCTGGCATGAACATTCTCCGCATCATCAATGAACCAACTGCGGCAGCCATTGCGTATGGCCTTGACAAGAAGATTGGCGGTGAGAGAAACGTCCTCATCTACGATCTTGGTGGTGGAACATTCGACGTTTCAGTTCTGATGATAGAAGACGGAATTTTCGAGGTGAAGTCGACTTCTGGTGATACCCACTTGGGTGGAGAGGACTTTGACATTCGCATGGTGAACCACTTCATCCAAGAGTTCAAACGTAAGAACAAGAAGGACATTTCGGACAACAAACGAGCCGTGAGGCGACTGAGAACGGCCTGTGAGAGAGCCAAGAGGACCCTTTCGAGCTCGAGCCAAGCGAGCATTGAAATTGACTCACTTTACGAAGGAATCGACTTTTACACCAACATCACGAGGGCCAGATTTGAGGAGCTGAACGCCGATCTTTTCCGTGGAACTCTGGAACCAGTGGAAAAGGCTCTGAGGGATGCCAAGGTTGACAAATCTGGAATCCATGATATCGTGCTCGTTGGTGGCTCAACTCGTATTCCCAAGGTCCAGAAATTACTCCAGGATTTTTTCAACGGCCGAGAACTAAACAAATCCATCAACCCCGATGAAGCTGTTGCCTACGGTGCAGGTAAGAAATGAATTCGTTGTTATAGATATAAAGTAAAATGTAAAGTAACTGTAAATACTTGATGAGGCGTACGCTGTAATGTAGTCTATTGTACAGTAATGTTATTATTAATCATAATAATAATATAACAATAATAATAACTAACGTGGCAGATTTCAAACTTGAAATGGAGGCAACTTTAAAATGGTTCTTGATGCCACTGTGTTTGGTAAAATGCGCATAGAAGCAATAGCATCAAGTTTCCAGAGTTCTTTCATAAAACTCATCATGACGAATCCTGTGTGGATAAAATAAACACCATGTATTTTTATGCTGTTCCAGCTGTTCAAGCTGCAATCCTCCATGGAGACAAATCCGAGGAGGTTCAGGACCTGCTTCTGCTGGACGTTGCCCCTCTGTCACTGGGCATCGAGACGGCAGGTGGCGTTATGACTCCCCTTGTCAAACGCAACACCACCATCCCCACCAAACAGACCCAGACCTTCACAACGTACTCGGACAACCAGCCTGGTGTCCTCATCCAGGTCTTTGAGGGCGAGAGGGCCATGACCAAGGACAACAATCTCCTCGGAAAGTTCGAGCTGGCCGGAATTCCACCTGCGCCTCGTGGGGTCCCGCAGATCGAGGTGACGTTTGACATCGACGCCAATGGCATTATGCACGTCTCGGCCGTTGACAAGAGCACAGGAAAAGAGAACAAGATCACCATCACGAATGACAAAGGTACGGAAGAGGTTGACAGTTTGTTAAAGCCTTGTAAAATGTCTAAAGCCTTGCAAGTACTGATTGTACATAATTGTTATTGTAAACTCGAAATTTCTGAAGTGCTACTTAAAAGCTGAGCTCAGGGCACCAGCTTATTCATATGATTGCTGCGTCAGGTCAGTGAGGTTGTCCAAAGTTCGGTTGCCAGAAGACCAGAGAGGTAAGGGGAGAGGAGCTGTTAGGGTGGTTTTGTTTAAGCTGAGAGAAATGTATATCTTATTGTTACACATTTCTTTAGGCCCTTGAGCTGGCAGTGGACGAATCCCAAGGTCCTGGACATGGGCCCAGTGCATCGCAGGACTTGCTGTCTACTTCCCATTTTACGCTGGTACTCGAGTATACTGCTTGGGGACAGGGGCATGATGCATGCAAATGACTTGCGCATGATCATTGACCAAACGTGCTGCTGATAGACCAATGTGCAATAAATGACATAAAATATTGTTTCGTAGGTCGTCTTAGCAAAGAGGAGATTGAGAGGATGGTGAAGGATGCGGAGAAGTACAAGGACGAAGACGACAAACAGAGGGATCGGCTCCAGGCGAAAAACGGTCTCGAGAGCTATGCCTTTGGAATGAAGTCGACGGTTGAGGACGACAAGTTGAAGGACAAAATCTCGGCCGAAGACAAGCAGACTGTCCTCGACAAGTGCAACGAAGCCATTCGCTGGATTGACAGCAACCAGGTTTGTGTTGAAGTGCAAGTCAGACAATTATTTTAGCTAAGTAAATCGTAATTGTAATCTTAAGATTTCTACAGTGCCTGTGAAAACCGAGTTGTGGAAACCAGCTTGTTCACAGGAGCTCGGTCAAAATCGTTAGGCAGAGAGGGTTCGGTTCCAGGTCATGATCAACGAGTCGGGAGAAGACAATTGGATGGCTATGGTGTTGGAAATTGGAGCAGGGAGAGGGCTAAGGGTAAGAGGAAGAATCGAATAGTAATGTTTTCAGTGTTGAGTAGAAGACCAGTGCAGAAATTGCAAGAGGTGAAGCACTGATAAGTTTGAATGTCTTATCTTTTGATTACATGGGTGTGTAAAGATCTTTCCTTGGTCATCAGGTGATTGATCAGTAGTTTGCCAATGTATGTGCATGCCCCAATTGGTTTTGATATTTTTAGGCTTTGGTAGTATCGGCAAAACTATTTCAGTTAGGCACCAAGATGGCATAGGAACATGTCAAGAAGGCATGCTTCTGGGGCCGTAGAAAAGCGCTAGATAACGTTATAGATGCGTTAATGCTTATAGTTTGTATGTTGTTGTTGCAGTTGGCTGAGAAGGAAGAGTTTGAACATAAACAGAAGGAACTTGAGAAAGTCTGCATGCCAATCGTTACGAAACTCTACCAGGGGGCAGGCGGTGGTCCCGCTGGAGCTGGTGGATTCCCAGGCGCAGGAGGCGCCCCTCCGAAGGGTGGAGCAGGCGGTGGACCCACCATCGAGGAAGTGGACTAAACTAATCTGACGTCGTAAAGAAAACATTTCGTCAAGGGCTTTGCAATTGCTATATGAGTATTATTTTGCAACAGTGTTCATAAAGTGACCTGTAAACTTGCTAGAGCTCCAAATGATCTGATTTTAGAATAGAAACTGGCTTTTAGTACGCTATTGGTGCATGTACAGCCTTTCGACAATGAAATGCTAGTTCTAAACGTTTTTGTTTAAACTTTTGTGCATTAAGCATTTTGTTCTTGCCATAATGTTACTTATCTGCAGTTTATTAAGTCAAATTCAAACATTGAACATGATCAGAGTTGTATTGATGTAAGCTTAATGAAGACGCAAATTTTGTTTTCTCGTTTAGTGGGGATCAAGCAAGGTGCAAGACGTGAATTTTGTTTTAATTGTGTTTTTTTGCAATTTGTGCTATAGATAAGTTGACATCTGCATACATTTGTTAAAACTTTGTTTCTGTAACGTCGATTGACTCAAATGGTCTTGATTCAAGATGCTGATGCAAATGTTTATTTTTAAATTTTTTTTTTGCTGTTTAATTTTGATAAAACTTGGCTTAATGCCAAATTTTGCTTTTTTTGAATTGTGTGAAGTTTGTGTATGTTCAAGTTTAGTGAGGATCATGTATTTTTAAGTTCAGCGAGGAGCGCCAAGTCCATGTAAATTGTAGTTCTCCAGTGTGTGTAACAAAATGCTAACTTGACACAAAATTGTATGTAGAGGGTTCAGTCCATGCCCAATTTGATGTGGGGCTATTTGAATAGACGCCCTTAAATCAAACAACTGAAACCGTCCTAGTAAACAAATCCAATTACGATTCCTTCTGTTTCATATTTTGTTGTTGCTCCAATTCTAAGGCCCAGTCATTCATTGAAAAATTAGCAAGGTCGAGGCCACAGGATCGCTCTAGATAACGTATACAGTTACATTTATTTTAAATTTACATCTGCAGTAGCCGTATGATTACATGCCTGACCCTAGGATCTTGACTGGAGACCAAAACTAACTGCCTATTGATGTGGTTTTGTAAGAGCACCTGTTAGTAGTAATAGTGGTGGTGGTAGTAGTAGTAAGTAAGTAAGTGTATTCTTTATTAACCAATAGCTAATTGCACATCGGTTTACAAGTATTTAAGAACACAAGAAAACTTAATATTCATACAACATCCTAATAATAAAACATTTACGCGTTAAATTGTCAGGAGGAATAATACGATCATCGGGGTGGGGCTGTAGGGAATAACTGAGGGTTTTAACTAGTGGGAGTAGCTGATGTAAGTAATGATTTGGGTTGTTCAAGATTGCTTTAAAGAGATGAGCATCGGCTATGCCACAGAGTTCAGTGGTGGTACTAGTGGTAGTAGTGGTGGTGGTAGTGGTAGTAGTAGTGGTAGTAGTAGTAGTAGTAGTAGTAGCAACATTAATAATCTAAGAACTTCTATAGGACCACTATAATAATGCTGAAGGCATCAGTCAATGGTTGCTGCTAAGCAAAATTGTTATCCAAGCCAAATTCCATGCTGAGTCAGGGTCGAAAAGCCAAGGAGGAGTCCAGAAGACACATACAGCCCACGGAGGAAATGAGTCCAGGAAGAGGTGCGTTTTTACTTTTTAGTCGAGATCTGAAGGCCAAAACAGACTTTGCAGAGTGAACATTTGCCGGAAAAGAGTCCGGGAGTCGGATTCCTGCTGCTTAGTTTTCTTTGGGCGATGTAGAAATCTCCAGATTGCGACTAAGATATCCCTTTTAATCTACAGACAATATCCTACTTTACAGACTCGCTCTACTCGCTTTTGTTCCATACCTGAAAAA
Organism: Norana najaformis; assembly: GCA_964023275.1. Classification (NCBI taxonomy): domain Eukaryota; kingdom Metazoa; phylum Annelida; class Clitellata; order Crassiclitellata; family Hormogastridae; genus Norana; species Norana najaformis. The sequence goes on from OZ029921.1 coordinate 4,380,871, forward strand.
ATGTACTCTGGGCACGCTCGGAACAAACGTAAAACAAGCTCTCAACGGCTCAAGTGGCACTTCCATAGGTGGGCAGCTTACTTCCGGTGGGTACGGGTTGTAAAAAACATCGTGTAGAAAAAGTGAAACTTGTTCGTTAGGGAATAGTAAAAAGGTACTGTTTACCTAATTATCTAGGTATTTTTTAGTTTGAAGAGTCACCTTGCAAGTACTAAAGCGGCTTTGTGCTAATTTATTGTTAGCAGTGTAGTAGTTGCTGAGGCTTTATTTTCGCTGAGAATGAAGCTTGCATGTTCTCCAAGGGGATGAAAGTGAAAACCAACCGTGGCAGACTGTTTCAGAGTTAGGTGAAATGTGGTAATTGACTAATTACCCGCCTAAGTCATCAGCTCAGTCGTCAGAGGCGTGGATTGCGGTGGATGGAATATTCGACGAAATCTCAGACTCAACAACATTCCAGTAGCTGGAAAACCTGTCCTTGTCTAGCAGCTGGGTTACGTGACTGTACAGTGCATTTTCAGTTTCACTTGCCGCTCCTTCAACCTGAGGCCACCTTGCTCCATTAGATTGTGTAAAATCTAATATAATGATGTAGTTCATATTCTTTGTTTTGCAGGAGGACATTACACGAGTTCTGGTGTACATAAGTTTTCAGAATGCCTTTGTTTTCAAGTGAGTTCCTTGACTTTTTCCCACTTAATCATATATATATATCATTTACACAATATGCACCCAGGATTAAGACGTAAGTATAACTGTTGTGGTCATTACAAAGGCTCTGATAAAGTACTGCTTTTAGACTGAAACAGACCATGTTTGTTGTACAGGTATATGACCTTGTCATACTGTGGGGAAAGTTTTAATATTGTAATATTATTATAAGCTAAAAAATACTAAAAGTGTTAATTTATATAAAATTATACTTTTATTTGGTACTGGTTTAAGCTGGGAAATAAACAGCAAGTCCTGCGATGCTCTGGCCCCGTGCCCAGGACCTTGGGATTCGTCCATTGCTGGCTCAAGGGCCTAAAGAAAAGGAGATGAGTGCCTCCCCTATGTCTCTCTTGTGGGATATGGGTTACTTTACTTTTTGCTTTATGATACCCATAATAATAATATTAATAAAATGTAATTTGCTTTTGGTATTGTTGTGCAGGAAATCGTGACATGAGTGCTGAATCTCTTAATGAATCGAGTCGAGCTCTTGTTCATCGCCTTTTCGGTGACTTGTCAAAGTCTTCTGTCGCTAAACAGTTGGTCGTCGGCTGTGTAACTGGATGGTATCGTTTTCTTTAATAATAGTGTTGACAATAATAATGATAATATTAAAAAAATAAATATACTGTGTAAACTAAGCGAAAGAAGGAAACTGGCCTTTGAGAGAAAATGCTGTAGGAAGATTATGAAAATAGGATGGACACAAAAGGTGAGCAATGCGGAACTATACAGATGGATACGTCTCAAAGAGAACTTGATGCGGAAGGTGATTCAGAGGAAACTGGGATTATTTGATCACATTTGCAGAATGAGCAACGATAGGAAGATCAAGATATTAGTGTTCGGAAAGATGGATGGACCAAACAAGAGAGGACGACCCCACAAAGAATGGGTGGACGACATAATCGAATGGTGTGGAACATCACTCCAGGAGCTGAGGCATGCCGCACTGGAAAGACAACAGTGGAAGAACATAGTGAAAATGGCATCGGACACCTACTGATGTTGTACCCATGGTTTATGATGGTGATGATGAAACTAAGCAACATATAAATGGATTAGGTTTGGGTGGTTTAGGACTGAATTGCTGGTTGTTCACTGATTGCTTGCTTGCTTGGTTTTACTGGATGTTTTATTCGACTGATTGATTTACTGATTACAGCTTGTTCTATTTTTCATGTTTGGTTTGGGTTATGGTAATAATTTTCTTTGTGTTTCCAGTATAAGCGTAATATTCTTTTTTTATAACTGAAGGTGTTCAGGTTATCTCTTCACGAGGGTTGGCAAAGCAGCTTCCATGGCAGTTGGAGGTGGTCTGATCATACTGCAGGTAAATGTGATGGTGGTGATGGTGTTAGTGACAATGAGTGTATTTATGTATTTCTCAGAGGGGCAGAAACACGGCTGTCTTTCAGATTGAAACAGATTCGTCTTAGGAGAAGCTCAGATGTGTCTTGTTTTTTGAGCAGTTTATATCTTTTTTGTATGAGCTGGTTATCTTTCAGATCTAAACAGATTAATCCTAGGGGAAGCAGAAATGATTCTTGTGAAGTTGACATGAGTTTTAGTTGATGTTGCCCCAAAATGATGGTCCAACGCTTAAGAAGACATAGTGTGCTCGGGTTGTTGACGACGAGTGTGGAACTGGAACTTCAACGGGCTGCAGAACATAGCAGTTGTTGACTGATTGATGTAGGAACACGGAGCTCCCTGATGATGATCAATGTCTTTGTCATCATCATTATACAATACAATAATACAGTACAACAAAAGTTTGCTAGTGCCCTCCTAACAAAGTTCAGAAGTGCACTTGAAGCCAGGTTATGTGAAGTATTAAGAACCATAGGCAGACTGGAAGAGGTAAGTTTTAAGGTTAGACCGAAAGACAGCCTCTGTAGGAGAGCTGTGAACATAAGGAGGTAGAGATTTCCAGATGATGACTGGAAAATTCATGCTAAAGGTCTGCGTTCCATTTCATAAGTCTTAACGTTGGCTCTTTGACTAGAATCATGTTCAAAATCCAATTCTGACCATCCTCTGACCACGGCAACATAAGGCAAAACAAAACGGTAGTCAAGTTAGTTTAGACCCTCGATGAAGACAGTCACTTTGTCAGAACTTTCACCCAGTCTTTACACATGTTGCTAAGTGACTGTTGCCTAGCACCAGTGAATGATGCCTGATGCAGTGGTTAGTGGTGGCATGGACTGGCAAACATAAACAATAAAGAAACTAATGCTTGGACTTATTTGTAGGTTGCTCATCATCAAGGTTGGATTGCTGTACATTGGGGCAACGTTGACAAAACGGTGCAGAAAGCAAAGAACCAGATATCAGGACACAGCATGCCAGAATTACTTGAAAGGGTTACTATTTTTCATTATTATTCTTTTTTAAGCGCCCCAAGTACTTAGGTTCCCTCGGGGCTTAGAAACTTACTGTCATGTTTGCTGTTGTCATATTATTGTCATGTTTGCTGTTGTCATGTTTGCTGTTGTCATGTTCGCTGTTGTCATGTTCGCTGTTGTCATGTTCGCTGTTGTCATGTTCGCTGTTGTCATGTTTGCTGTTGTCATGTTTGCTGTTGTCAAATTATTGTTGTCATGTTTGCTGTTGTTGTATTATTGTTGTCGTGCCATTGTCATGTTTGCTGTTGTCATGTTTGCTGTTGTCATGTTTGCTGTTGTCATGTTTGCTGTTGTCATGTTTGCTGTTGTCATGTTTGCTGTTGTCAAATTATTGTTGTCGTGCCATTGACATGTTTGCTGTTGTCATGTTTGCTGTTGTCATTCAGTAATCTGCCACTCAGAACTGTTGTTGATGCAATAAATGAGCAATTTTCTTGGGTTTTCATAATAGACCATTTTCTGAAATCTTATAAGTGCTTTGTTCACTGTTTTCAGCTCGAAATCTTTGTGAGGCAAAACATCTTCCTTTCTGGTGGTTTTGCCGGTGGGTTTTTCATCGGCCTTGCGTGCTAGACTCTGCCAGAGAAGTTTTCCTTCTTCCACTGTTCGCTCTTGTTTGATCATCAAAAACTGGTCTTAGTTTACGTGCTAAAATACTTTGCTATGCATCGCAAATTATTTGTCGTTTACAAGTTTCAATAGTATGGACATTTGGCAGTAATGTCTGGTATAAGCTGGCACTGACATCGCTAAACCACTCGTTGATTTTTAATACATTACCATCGGTTCGTATGTGCAGTCTTCTGCACATATGTGCTGTTGAATCGACTGTGTTTAGCAAACAGTTTCAGACTGCCATGAAACGCACCTTTTTCGATCAGTTAGCTAGTCCTGCGTGCTGTGGTTATGTCAGATACTCAAAACACACTATGTTAAATGTCTTGATACATGCATGTATGCATACCGTGATAAAGCAGAGCCACTGTAACCTACAGCCAGATGCTTAAAGGTAGATCCAAACACTTTTGACTGGCTACTTTGAGCATCTGTTTACGCTAGCCACAATATGCTCTGTTGACCACAAGGATACACCAGAACCTCCTCATGACAGTCCCTTTTAAGAAGTACTGAAATGTTCATATGTATGTATCTTATATTGATGAGATATAAATGAGAACTCAATTTAATTCTGCTTTGGAATTGGACCTTGATATAACGCAACCTCGTGATAATGTGGTATTTGAAAGGGATCCCAAAAACTGCCATTTTAAGAGGTTAAAGTGCATGTAAATCTGTGTGTGGTCTATCCACTTTGGTGTCTGATTGTAGTGTATGATCTTTACTTGCACACGTTTGGTTTAGCAATGTGGAAGGAGTAGATTGTTACATTCTTTGTGAATCAAATGTAGAAAGTTTCTGAATGTATGGTAGGAATCATGATTTCTTTGATGTTGATGTGTGTGGTAATAGTTGTCTGCTAACAGTTAGTGTGGCTACTTTCAGACACTTCTGTCTATTACTCTAAAAAAGCTTAACTTATTGACCAGATTGCCTTTCATTTACAGACAGCGTGAATAGTAAATGGCAACATCTTAGCCAACTAATTACTCTGCTGATTGCTAAGTGAAAGTAAAGCTCCCATGTCCCATGGTGGAATGTAGGGTAGATGCTCATTCCCTACTGTTAGGCCCTTGAGCTGGCACTGGACAAATCCCAAGATCCTCGTTACATTACATTACAATGTAGTGTGTTTCTGCCATTTAACTTTATTATAATTTCTGTAAAATTGCATTTAGCACTTTGACATCTGTTTTGTGTTTACTATTTATGAAAGTTATTATTTTAAATCAATGAGGACAATAGTTGTTGAATTATGTTTCTGCAATGATTAGTTTCTAGTTGTAGAGGATCTTCAAAGGTACTGTATAGTGTCAGGCTAATCTACATTCATACACTACATTTACCTTGTAATATTTTGACCATGTTGTAGTGTTCCTATGTAGGCGCTTTATAAACCTTTACATCAAGTTTTTATGGTGTTTTCATATATTTTTTCCGAAGTCTAATAAACGCTCATCAGAGGAAGGGGAGAAACTAATTTCTGACTGTCACGCAGCAGAGTATTAAAGTTGCTTGTGTTTTTCCAGCTAACTGTGCTTGTAATATGAATTGTTTATGAAAATACTAGTAGCAGTAATAATAATATCGGGGCTGTCCAGAAAGGTGCCTCAGAAAGTAGCCTCAGAAGGTGCCTTCTGAGATTGCCCCAGGAACAGGGGTGATCTCCTCACCTACTCCTAAATCTCCTCACCTACTCCTGACCTAATTTTTCATTCCCAAGGGATCGTTCCTACCTCAGGTAAAAGAAATAACAAAAATTCACCCTTCCTAATATTGACAAGGATTAGCAATTCCAGGTAAAATTTTTAATCTTGGACTTTTTTTGAAACCCAACGGATTATAGCTGCCTTGGATAAAACAAACAATATTAATAATACAAACTTCCAGTTATCTTACATCAAATTATGTTACAATTACCATTGTTAAAAGAGATTGCAATGAGATGCAATGAAATTCTTTTTGAAATTTCATATTTCAAAACTGTGGGGAGCGGCTGAAAAATCCAGAGCACCAAGCTAACCTCCAAGTGTTTCAAGTGGCCTCGCAAAGCTCTGCGTTTGTGTGAAATGCAGCGGCAAAATAGTTGAGTGCTTATCATGTACTGCACGATGTGGAAATTGAAGGAAGGCTGCCCAGTGCTGGCCACTGTGTAGGGACCATGAGCAAGGCTTAATGCAAACATGATTAGTCGTACTGATTGACGCTTTGTCGTAATATATTGGTTATCATATATATATATATATATATATATATATATATATATATATATATATATATATATATATATATATATATATATAAATATATTGATAACCAATATATTACACTTTATATATATATATATATATATTTGCCCTGATGTTTTTCCATTTTGTTGTTGTTTTTGTTGTTTTTGTTGTGTAGGTCATGTCCGTGTCCTTATAATTTTCATAGTTAAGATTTAAAATGTATGTATCACCTATGTCATTGATAAATGTTATGAACAGCAGTGGCCCAAGCACTGATCCTTGTGGTACAAAGTGCGTTCTTTTCCATACAAATCCCAGTGTGATCAGTAAAAACAACATATTACTAAAATTCGACGAAAGTGCCAATGTAAATGACTATTAAAACCATGTCAACATCTCCAAATCTGCTGAATTGCGGTCCAGTTTAAAAGCCTGGGCTGCTCGCCTTCTAGCGGTGACCTACAAACAGGTAACTGGGTCAGGTTCGCTCACCTGGACGGCTAGGTCGCCGTCTAGCGGTGACCTGGAAACCGAGCGCTTAAATATTTGTCAGGTGTGAGTATTTCCACCAGTAATCACAAATTAATAATCGCAGAGATGCCGATTATGAACGGTTGCTGTTGTTTCGAGACCCTGAAGAGGGGTAGTCGAGCAAGCGCCATATTTACAATGGTGAGTTAATCTCTGTGTCTTATCAGCATTGATAATTGCGCCCTGGGCTAATTACTTAATTGGGGCTGGGCGATGATTAAGACAGACGTAATTTAAAGTCACGTGATCGTTTCTAAATGTTTACTTTTCTTAAGATTTGTCATTATCGGGATGAGGTAAGTGGTTTTGCAAATCGAAACTTTGTAAACAGAATACCTATATAGAGTCCTGCTTCATTATGCAAATACTGTGTTAAGTAGCAAATAGTGCGCACTCCGTTTATTATGAAGCAAGATTTATTAATTTGTTTATTTAAAGCACTTATTATGCGCGCAGAATCAGTAAACCAGATTCTGAGGTACGGAATCATGTAAACATTTTGTTTGCAGGTTTCCTGCTTTTCTGGAAACGTAGGTCCAATGTAAGTGCATAGGAAATGGGGTGACATGGCTTTGTGTTGAATCCTAATGGAGGATAGAGCATTGTATGACTCTGCTCTTAGTAAGGTTGCTAAGACAGTATGTTGACAGTTGGGTTAATTTAGTAATCAGTTGTATCCGTTGCATCAAGCATGCGAGAGTATGTTCTTAACTGATACAAATAACACATCGCCTATCGGAGTAGCATCTTAAAATTGTTAAGGTGCTATATAAATTGGTCATATGCATATATACAGCTATATATCTAGTCTTAAAGATGATGGTACAGGCAGAAGGATAGAGCTTTTGGCTGTAGCACAAAGGTGCTAACAGCAATCCAAAAACTACCCAAACTACCTGACTTATAAATCCTATGCCCCGACAGCTTTTGCATGGCTCTGAGATATTTAGGTGAGTTAGATTACAGTTACATTACATACTATACTTAAGGAATGTAGATTCCAAAATAGAGCTGGTTCTATTGGGATCTGGATTTGAACCATGGAGCTAGTGACATGGGGCAAGACCTAACTACCATGACTTGCATATATGTAGTTTGTTTGTATGCATGGCTGTAATTATTTTGTGTGTACATGTCTAGACACTTAATGCTTTAGCATCTTCCAAGTACCACACAAAAGCGCTGCCCATGCTGGATATGTGGTCCAGAACATTGTCTTTTGTTGTGAATGTTTCAAGACAAATTGGGAATTTCCGTTTCAGGTGATCTCCGCCTGTAATGTAGCCATTGACATCGCATCTCTTGTCCGGTTGCATTACCTGTGGAATACACTGGAACCACAAGAGAAATGGCTCTACCTGCCCCCAGGTAGGCTTCATCATGATAGCATGACTTCTACACAAATCACTGTGATTCATGCGTTTTTGAGAAATACTTTGAAATGGATTTTGATGTGCAGTGTATACATGGTCTGGATAGACGTGTAGAATGTTCTAGCACCTGGCGTAACTGAGGTAGCAGTGTAGGGATAGAAGTACCTCTTCTGCATTGTTTGATTTTAATTTGATTGAAATTCCTCTCAGAGGTAGCAGTTAGCATTAATTAATGCTTTAAAATATTCTCAAATTGAATTGCTATTAAGTTGATTGAACTGTAACATTAACATTATTTAACAGTTTAAAATGTCATCAAATTGATTTGCTATTAAATTTATTGAATTGTAACATTTAGTGTAACCTTAACATTAATTAACTGGGTAAAATATCCTCAAAATGATTTGCTATTAAACTTATTGAACTGTAACATTTAATGTCACATTAACATTAATTAACTGTGAAAATTGTCCTCAGATTGATTTGCTATTAACTTGATTGAATTGTGCTATATAAATTGTATTGTTTACATTACATGATGTTGTAATTTCATGTCAAATGTAGCAAATAATGTTGTGTGCAAATTTCAGGTATAATTCCACTGATATACATCGAGCTGGCATTCAGCGTCGCTCTTACTGGGCTTGGTGTCCTACTGTTGATCGGAATTAATTATGTTAGTTTGATTTTGTTTTTTTCATGGGTTATTACTTTCGTCACACCCTGTGCACCATCAGAGCCCTTGTGATTGATATGGTTGTGCTAATTACACCTGGCTAATTAGCCATGCACATTGCTTCACATGGCTAATGATGTAAATGATATATTATTTGTGTGCATCGGTACTCGTGTTAAGCCGTATCGCATTTCGGGATGCAATTTAAAATCGATTCACTGTCATTTACTGTTTGTGAACTTTGGTGCTGTATTAATTTCCAGTTGCATAAAAATTGGGGTAGATGAAATGGGGAACATAAGAACAAGGAACATGAACTTACCATAACTTACCCTACGTTCCACCTCAGCCTACACGTGCTTGTAGAAGAGTTAAATTGTCGTTGCTTGTCAAAATGGAATTTTATGTTAGAAACTAGGACCCGATTAGTGGTTGTACTCAACTCCGCTGAGTTCCACTCTTTGATTCCTTGGGTGTAAAATCTTGAAGAAAACTATTATATACTGATAAGCATTGGTGCTGAGTAAAAGTATTTGAGTTGCATTGATATGAAATTGTATAGTTGTGTGATATGATAACTGATTGGTTCAAATGCTCACCTTGTTACATGGAGTGTCTGGATTCAAGCCTAATCTAAAGACTTCTATAGAGCCTTTACCAATGCCCAAGGCATCTGTCAATTATCGCTACAAGTCAGAATTGCAGTAAAACATTGTAAACTGTTGGAGAAACCGGGTGGAATTCCGATAGGTCAGAGAAACCAGAAGCCATGCTATGGTGGGTAAGCAAGTTGGAGGAGACTGGTACTCTGTAAGGACCTGGAGCTAGACCTTCATGGACAGTTGATCAACACCCTTGTCATTAGATGGTGGCACTTAATAAATACATAAATAATAATAATAGCTATAATAACAGTACTAATAATAATAATAATGATATCAACAACATAGTGCACTTTGGTACATTGACCGTCGGGTAACATGACGCTGAAACAGATAACTCGTTGCAAGTATCTGTGCCAGAGTTCTGTTGAGAAGCTGTAGCTGACTGAATTGATTTGTTTCAGGGCCATGATGGTCATCGATTCATCTACGCCTGGCTGTTTGGTGTCATCTTTGACCGTGGCTATGACATCTTCCTTGGCGTTTACATTCTGGCATGGATTGGTGGACATCGATTCTCAGTAAGCTGACCCAAAACTTCAGCTAATTGGTCGATTGATTGATTGATTGATTGATTGACTTACTGACTGACTGACTGACGGACTCTGATTTAAAATAATTGATTAATGGACCAATTCGCTGATTGAGTGTTACTTTGATATTACATTACTTTGAATTACTTGGATATTACATTACTTTGAATTACTTGAATATTACATTACTTTGAATTACTTGGATATTACATTACTTTGAATTACTTGGATATTACATTACTTTGAATTACGTTGTTTGATTTTATTCTGCTTGGTACAACACTTTAAATTATATGGTATTACCATAGACTGTGTGACATTTTAGTAGAATATCTTAATGTAATGCAGATTTGGTGAAGAGATTCAATAGGTCACAGATAATCTGATCGTTTAATGCAAATGCAATAACAAAATCGAATAGGTCAGGAAAACCTGAAGTCAGGCTAAAGTTTAGCCAGACTTACCGGATTTCAGCTGGGCTTCTCCAACAGATTATGGTTTTGATGACGGTTCTGCATGAAGCAACAGTCGATTGATGCTGTGTGAATTGTGGTAACGGCGCTATAGAAGTCTTTAGATTAGATATGTTAATGTTATCTCTGTGTTGATATTTCTGTTCACAGGAGATTGTTTATGTCATCCCTGAATCTATCGTTATCGCAGCCTACTGGATCCTTAACTTCATCATTCTGGTAATGTATTGATTGGACATTTCTTTCCCACGAGTTTGTATCTGGCAATAATAATAATAATGATTATTTTTTTACCCAAAGTAGGTATAATCCCTCAGGTGGTGAAAAAATTAGTCCTAAGATTATTAATATAATAATAATATTGATAATAAGATTTATATAGCATCGTAGCACGACAGAGGTCGAAGAGAAGGATGCTGTACATGAGTGTAAAAAATTACAGTCATGAGATATCTTTAAAAGATATCTTGACTCGTGTCACGAGATATCTTTGAAAGATGTCTGGTCTTGTGTCATGAGATATCTTTAAAAGATGTCTTGACTCGTGGCTTGAACGTGTCCTGGTGTGGGGTATTCAGAAGACTCGTTCTTAGTCAGAGGTCAGTTATTTTAATTGATCATTTTGGATATTTCGACAAGCTGTGTAATAATGGGTTTTAGCAGTTTTTGGCTGAAATGCAAAAAAAAATGAAGGCAGTAATCCAAGAGAAAAGATACTGTTGCTTACTGAAGTATTTTTCAGTGTTGAGTTTTCAATTTCATTTGCACTGGAACGTCTTCATTGTCATCTACATCATCAGAAGTATTATTATTATTGTTGTTGTTGTTATTATTAAAGTTGTTAAATATTAAATTACTGTTATTATTGTAATTATTATTAGGTGGCTGCCATCTTGTGTGTCGTCTCATACTGGCAAGAGTTGATGGACGATCTCTATGGGAAGGAGCGACGAATGAAGTACTATAGCAAAATGGCGAATATCCGAAGTGCAGCGCTAAGTGGTGCCGCCACTCCTTACCGTAGCTACGTTGGGTCAAGGTCGACCCTCGTTTCTCAGGGCAACCTTAACCCCGCTTACGTTCACAAGTACTAAAGAGGGCGCCAGGGTCTGTGCTTTGGTTTTGTTTACTCGTGTTTTTTGAGAGGGATGTTAGGACTGCAGCTGTGAAGCTGTTTCTTCTCAGTTTTTACTGGATTGGGAATTAACTGCTGCCTGACTTTTGTTTTGGTGATTTTTTGAGGTATTAACTTTCTGAAGGATTAAGCCATAAATGATGAATGGCTTCCTTTTTCATTGAGCCAGGTTAAATTTCTGATGGATTAAGCCATAAATGATGAATGGCTTTCTTTTTCATTGAACCAGGTTAACTTTCTGAAGGGTTAAGCCACAAATGATGAATGGCTTCCTTTTTCATTGAGCCAGGTTAAAATTCTGATGGGTTAAGCCATAAGTGATGAATGGCTTCCTTCTTAATTGCGCCAGGTTAACTTTTTGAAGGATTAAGCCATGAATGATGAGTGGCTTCCTTTTTCATTGAGCCAGGTTACATTTATGATGGATTAAGCCATAAATGATGAATGGCTTCCTTTTTCATTGAACCAGGTTAAAATTCTGATGGGTTAAGCCATAAATGATGAATGGCTTCCTTCTTAATTGAGCCAGGTTAACTTTTTGAAGGATTAAGCCATGAATGATGAGTGGCTTCCTTTTTCATTGAGCCAGGTTAACTTTCTGAAGGATTAAGCCACAAATGATAAATGGCTTCCTTGATTAAGCCAGGTTAACTTTTTGAAGGATTAAGCAATAATTGTTGAAGGGCTTCCTTGATTGAGACGGGTTTACTGTTTATGAAATATTAAGCAGTAAGGATGAATGGCTTCTAAGAGTGAATTGTAAATCAATTCTAGATAAATGGCAACTTGATTTGAAGGATTAGGAACGTATCTATTCTATTTTAAATGATTAATGGCTAACGGGGATGGCTCGAGATGATTATGTGGGTGAGAGTTCCTGGTGCTCTTCTTCACAGCTTTTGGTGCTTACAATAAAATAACACTTGTCTGAATGCTTGTGTATAGACTGACGTTTTTGAGTCACGTGTATCGACTGACGTTTTTGAGTAACGTTGCATTTAAATACGCTTTAACTGCATACTGGCATACTGAATAACTCTGTTCACTGTGCATTACAATGGCATACTGAATAACTCTGTTGGTGTGCCATGTACTTGTGGACTGGCATACTGAACTATTGTGTGTTGACATTTCTGATAACTGAGCATTGCATGCTGTGTAATTGTGACTTGCAATCTAGTGTAATTTTGCTCCAGCATACTGAGTAATTGTACTGTGTACTGCATGATTATTCTATGGCATACTGAATAACTGTGCATTGCATACTGTTTGTGTACATAATTATTCTACAGCATGCAGGTAAACATTTCTCTTTTACTTGTTGTGTACATGTGTTTTTGTATGTATTCTTGTATGTCTGTCTGTTTGGTGTGTGTTTGTGTGTGTCGTGAAGTTTGTATGATGTCTTTTAAGAATCTTTAGAGGGACATTTAATACTCATTAAGATGGAATGAAATGGACTTTTGGAATTCAGTTTCCATTGTGATAAAGTTCTTCTGATTAGGTTAAATTACTTCTTCAAATTGAAGGTAAAACTTATTTATTTGCTTAATTGATAAATGATGATAGTATGGTTATTTAATGCTGTTATTAGTAGTTTCCAGTGTTCAACAACATCTTATGGCATCAACGGCCGTTGATGTTGATTGGAAAAATTTGTGTGTAGTTTTCACTGTTTGTAAGCTTTCCCACGCTGTTAGAAGTGAATGCGTTGAATGATATTTACTTTGGGAAAAATGGAGTGGACAAAATTTGTGGAGTAGGAGTTTAAATCGTATTTAGATATGCTTTTAAAGTTTTGCCTAAATCTTGGCTTGCAACCATAATAACGTGGATTTCTGAATTCTGTAAACTTTCTTTTCCGTAACTTTCTTTTTCTTTTTCAAAAAAGATGATACCAGTATTTGCATTTGTGCTTGAATCTCAAACTTGGAGCCGTCAGAATTTCATTACGACTATTTATACAATATACTCAGCTGAAGATGTACTGTTGACTCCTCTGGTGAAACCGTTGTCACAAAATTTATAAATTTTGACTGATGCAGATTTTACTGCTTTTTTGAGTTAGTTTTGTGTCCAAAAGTGTTTACTTGTGCAGCATTTAACCTTTTTTGTTAACTGACCAGTTAAGTGACTCACTGTAGTTTTTTCTACAGTTTGAAGATACCAGTAATGTCTGGCAACACCAGACACTGATATGGCCAGAATAGGTACAGATATTGTGGCTGCAATGCACACTGTACACAGATGTTGTGTACTGTCAGTGAAGCAGATAAACTGTGGCCTATGGAGCCAGACAGACAATGTTGCTTATTAATGTAGATACACGAGATGTCTGGTTGCAACAGAACATTGTAGCTGTTCACTGTAACAAAGCAGCTTAAATCTGCTAGTGCTTTGGTCACATTTGTGGCTGCTGTAACCAGTCATTAAGTTTTAAAGAGTGTTGTTTAAACTTACTACTTTGTATGGCAGCTTCTTGATTATGAAGTGGATAACATAGTTCTGGACAAAACCCAGTTTCTTGTAGCCCTATGGTGCTATATAAACTGTGACCTAGTGGCAGCATTTACAGGGAGGCATCTTTTCCTTTGTTGCTGTCTTCTTTGATCCGCAAGATGGTTTTTCTGTAGCCGGATATTTATATAGCGGCTTTAGAACCTCAAATTGCTGGACTTTGGTAGCACCGTAATGTTTTAATTTCCAGAGGATTGATCAGGGACTGGTTGATTCTTTTGTTGGACTTGTGCAGGTTTTGTGATAAAATATTTTTTCCATTATTATTAATTCCTCTAGCATTCTACTTTAGTATTTTTAGTGTTCTATTTCTAATTACTTATGTTAATGATGTGCTATTTTTAGAATCTGTCAGGTTTTATATAAAGCATCAGAAATATACCTTTGGTATGTTGAATCTCATTGCTAGAAATCGGTTGTAACTCAGCTCTTACAATTCGTTACTTTTCTTTGTTATATTATGCTATTTTCAGTCTTCATTCATTTCTGATGTTTATGGACCTTGTACATGTTTCGTGTCCAAGGTCCATTAATTTTTTTTTTGAAACAGCACTATACAAATTTATGATTACAATTACAGTTAGATGCCTTAATTTCATGTATATCGTGATATGTTTGGCCACTCAGCAGTTGTCGGCCGCTAAGTAATTAGAACTAAAAAGCTGAGGAAGACGGGAAATTACAATACTGTGCTGTGGGCATTGTGCCAATTGAAAGTGCAGCCATTTTGAACTGAAAACAAAAGCCCCTTGGCTCTTAGCATTTTACTGATTTTAAAACATATTCTCATATTGTGTGTCCTACCTGCATAAAGAATACTCGAGAAATTCACTAACACGATGAAATACTCGTTTTGTTTATAGTGTAATTGATTTCATTTTTGGAGAGGAGCTAATGATTTTGTTTATGGAAATCACTGAAGAACTTATGGAGATCAGTTATGATTTTATTCCTAGAGATGAGATTTTTACTGAATATTTAAGTCTCGTTAAAAATAAAAATATGACAGTGCCTTTGATTAACCTGCATGCGTATGTGTGACAGAACTTCAGGACCCACTAAATCGTGATCGCGAACTCCAAATTTCTAAAGCTCTGCTTAAAAGCTAACGAATGCTGCGTCAAGTCTGTGGGGTTGTCCAAAGATGCCATGTCAAGAACCAAGTCCGGTTGCCAGAAGACCAGAGAGAGAAAAGGGAGAGGAGATGTTAGGGTGGGTTGTGTTTAAGCTGAGAGAAATGGGAAGGCACTGAACCTCAGATGCAGTTAGGGGCAAGGTCACAATCTGGTCTCTTCAGAGGCTGAGAGATGCCTGGGCCATATTCAGATATGACCTTTGAACCTTGGAAATGAATGAAATATCAAAAGCTTTTACTGTACATCATGCAACACGTCGAACCCCCATTACCCTGGTGTTCTCGCAGTACTTAACAACTCGCCTATTTATGTTAGTGGTAATATGGCCTTAGAATATTAATTTATAATAATTTATGATTATTAATGACATTGGTTGGTAAGCTGTGTGATTATAAGGTTTATGTGTCAGCTTTTAGTTCTGTCTCATGTTGAAAGCTGGTAACACGTTAATCAATTTAACAGCATAGTTAGCATTATCATAACATTTTGAACACATTACTCGTATTGTTCTGAAGCACTTGTAGCAGATGTTGTATAGTTTAACAATGTTAATTGACAATTAACATGTTATAAATGCATACAACAATAATTATGTTAAATTTGGCAATTTATGGAGTATGTATGCTTTTGTTTGCAAAATTAAACTGGTTAGCTTTGACGGAAATTAAGAAAACAAAGATAAAGACATAATTACATATCTACGTACAAACATACTTGCAAGCATACTTGAAAACACGGTACATAATTACATAACTGCGTACACACATGTATGCAAGCATGCATACAAGGACAAATTGTGTACCTGAAGATGAGGACATGAGGAAAAAGATGAGGACAGAGTTTGTGCCTGCATATGTATGTTTGCATGCATGTATGGATGTATGTATGCGTGATTGCATGTGTGTACATAGATATGTAATTATGTACTGTGTTTTTATGTATGCTTGCACGTATGTTTGTACGTATATATGTAATTATGTACGTATGTATGTATGTGAACATTTATATAGCACCTTTTTGGAACCTCACAGAGGTGCTTAATGTGTTAGACAGAGGCCAGTGTCCTTGTGGTGGTCAGTTGGCTGCTGTTAACCATCTGTTATTAAAATCCTTGATTAGCGCTAAATTTAAAATGTGCCCTATTGCATATGGAATTTGTTTATTAGACGTGTATTTAGTTAAGCTGCGGTTTGGCTGCACAGTACTGGATGGTTTGTTGGACACAGACAGACAGACAGACAGAAAATTATGTGTAGCCTAAGGTAGTATAATTACCGTAGTTGGCAAGTACCAAAACATTTTAAGGAAAATAACATTTTTATATTTTCACTAATCTTAGGCTTGAAAAATATGGCAAAATTTAGGAATTGTCTTTAAAGTTGTTTTCAGCATTTGGAACTACATATTTATGCAAAGAAAAATTCTCAGTCGTGAACCTCAGTGAGAACAACCTGAGATCAAATTTGACCGATACCAACCTCAATCCCGGTAGGGAAGACTGGTTGGTAGTTTGGCTTCAGACTGGCTGACCAACTGGCTTCATACCTCGGACCTATAATCGTTTGAGCGATAAAATAGTTTTTTCCCCCAAAGATGTTGTGGTGCAATAGATAGTTTATCAGACTGTCAACTTAGAGTCAGAGTTCAAAAACTCGAGAGAGGAATATTGTTAAGATTTCTGTTCCACTAGTGCCCCAGTGAACTTAGCTGGAAAATGACTCCATTGATCGTATGCAGTCGCCTCTGCCGGTATGAAGATCGGACGGCGAGGGAGATGACTTTCAAACCGCTCTCACAAACATGGTCGGGTCTGCTATGTTCTCTAAGGGATAACACGTAGGCCTACCTGCGTTGCATGCGTCATCTGACAAATCCTGACCAGAATATTAAAACGCACCTCATTTAGAATGTCAATTTTTCCTCTTTGTATTTTTAGTGTTTATTTTTCCTCTTTGTATTGGTGTTTAAAAAAAAAATTTGGGGGGGCCCGATTGTGTGTCGAAATAAAGTTCATAATATTTTCAGTTGTATTTTATTTGTTAAATGGCGCACACCAGATGCATTGATTTCGCGTGACATCCTGTGAGAAAAATTTGGTAGCCCGGAAGTAAATCCGAAAACAAAGTTTTGATATTTATGACCGAATTTTGATTTCGATTAGTCGAATTATAAATGTATGTGTAACCAGGTTAGTGAATACTTTATCAGATTATCACTAGAGTTGCCAACTTTATCTACCGAGGTTAAGTGTGTTCGAAGCAAGGTCTTGATTTAATCCTCCCCTATCACGTATGACGTATACAGTGACCGCCCGACTTTCTAGAGCTGTTCAGTCTGCTGCACTGTTGCGAATCTAGTTTATAATTATTTATGTTTATTATGACTAAAATTACATACACGGTATATTGTATAAAATTTTCTATTTATCAAGTTTATAAGTGTAATTTTAGTTTGTTGCTCGAGTTTTACCGGAATTTAGAGTCCAAGGGTAAAAGTCGGGAATAAAACTTCGAGAAATTGCCCGTTTCAAAATCCGCCTTTGGTAGAGGATTTGCTGGTAGATCTGCGAAGTTATATTGCATGTTCGAACATGTTAGGCTCGAATCTAGATCAAAGGACCATGAACATTTTGGCCAAATGCCAGATTCCAATGTCTAAAACAACTCGACGGCCGCAAATACGACGTTGTATGTTGTATATACAACAGCGACTTGCAAAAAGACAACAATATTCATAAATATTATGATAAACTACGGCTTTGTATGCAGATTTTATATGGTTTATTTTTCATGTAAAGGTAAAGACTCAAGAGGAATTCAGCAACAGTTTTTCTTACTGTGTTCAAGTTCAGCAGCAATTGCTAATTTTCCGCTACTAATCTTATGAGGTGGATGTGCTCAACTATTTTATATAAAGATATATTTGGCTGTAATTCAATTGTTACTTTGTCAGGACAGAATTGAGGTTGGTATCAGTCAAATTTGATCTCCATTTGTTCTTACTGAGGTGACTGAGAATTTTTTGCATAAATATGTACTTCCAAATGTTGAAAACAACTTTAAAGCCAATTCCTATTTTTATTCCTATATTCCTATATTTGTCAGGACTAAGATTAGTGAAAAGTGTTAAAATTTTATTTTCCTTGAGGGCCGTAGGCCAGAAATGGAACAAGATTGCACAAACAGATTCGAAGGAAAGATATGAAAAAATGATCTAAATTAGAGCTCTGTCAGACTTTTAAAAGCTGCTAAGTTGTTAGTAACCCAAGTTCTAATTCTTTCATTTTCTTACTGTTCACAGGCCCCTTTCCTTTGTCATTTCAAATTGGCCTTAGGGCCCCACAGAACAATTTTGGGGGCTGCATGCAGGCCTCGGGTTGTGCACCCTGATCTAGATCTTAAGTTGGTCTTGATCTTGTGTTAAGCTTGGTTATGTGCTCTGAATAGAAATGCAATAGATGTTAGTTTAATCTCATAACAGACTATATCAATGTTCTATTTTTGTTAAGGCCATTTTCATCCTTTCAATTTCAGTTTTAATCCTAATACACCAGTTAAACCACTATATATTTTTATTTCATTTATTTGATGTAGTTTATATTTAGCTTTACTAGCAAGTTTAATTGAACTGGTTTCTGTAGTTCAAGTTTAGTGATTTTATGTGTGTTTTTCATTTGCTGACAGACTAACACAAATCAAATCACAGAGACCTACCAGAGCTTCACACAGTGTTAACATCTTTTCACTTGAAATGTCTTCCACAAAGTCTACTGCAGTCGGTGTTCTTTTTGTCCTTTTTGCATCTTTCATTTCCTGTGAAGAAGAGGAGACTGCTCCCCTGACCATTGAACCATTCCGGCTGACAATCAAGGTTGGCAATGATGCAGTTTTCCATTGCATACTTACAAAATCCAGCGACTTGGCGCACTTCTCGTGGTTCTATCCGGACTTCGTGACAGAAGTTGAACCGGAGTCAAACTCCACTCGGATATACGTTGACTCAGAGTCAAAGCTTCACATTAGAAATGCGCAAGAGAACGACACCGGCACATACCTGTGTCAGGTGACTTTCCACGATAATTCCAGCGACACTGTTTCACCTGTCACGTTCACATCGCCGACAACAGTACGGGGTGAAGCCACAGTTACACGGCTCCAAGATTCAAGTTCCACTTATGTTGGTGTAACTTCTGCGACCTTCAGTCCGACAGCAGCAAGAAAGAATCGAGACCTTCGAGAAATTCCAAGAGAAACGGTGGAGATGCTCAACGCAACAGTTTCCCTCAAGGTTTATGTAATGCCGACATACTTCACGGAGGGAATGATAATCCTGGCAATTAATCTTGGGCTTCTGCTTGTCTTTCTGATATGCCTCACGCAGTCCCTCATATCGGAAAAGAAGAGAATGCAGCTGTACTACAAGAATTGATCGCAACAGACCCAGCGTACTAGCAACGTTGCCACCTGTGATGTCCAAAATATTCCACATATCTGTGGTGAATCAATCATCCATAGAAAATTAATCAACCGATTGAATTGAGAAGGGGATTAGGCCTTGCACACATATCCATTTATGACAACAAATGTTTGCGGGGCACGACAGCTAATCAATTACATAAAAGTTTGAGGGGATATCGTGGTTGATGTATTGGGGCTTGTAAGCACAATTATATACACCTTTGATATCATTTGCATTAAAAGTGATGCTACATAAATGTAAGGAATAAATCTGATCAAATCTAGAGATTGGATTAGATTAATGAAATCTAACTGAAACCTTCCACAAATATCTGACGATGCTCATTTGAAACGCTGCTTGGGAACATTCACTGAGTAAAAATATTCTCCTTCCTACGTCTGTTCTACTTCCTGTTTGTAGTTTTATTATGAAACTAAATTATTGCATATTAATCAAAGGCATTTGAGTTTGACAGGCAAGTAATCGCATGCATATTTTAAGATGCTTTTGCATTTGTGTAATATGTACGTCTGTGTTTTGGGTGTGCTCGTACTCTTAACTCGACTTCTGTCTGATATATATAGTGCCATTGATCGTTCTCAAGTTACCTTACTTGCATTATTTGATGTTAGTGCTGCATTTGATTCGGTCGATCATGCTATACTTTTGGAACGTCTGGCTATTTCTTTTGGTTTATCTGGCAACTTTCTCGATTGGTTGGCCTCTTTTCTATCTGAGCGCACGCTCTGTGTGGTTTATGGCCCATCCCGCTCACCTTGGGTTCCTTCCTTGTTTGGATTGCCTCAGGGGTCAGTTTTGGGTCCCTTGCTTTATATATTGTTTACTGCTGACCTTGGCTCTTTGCTAGCTGCGTGCTCGGCTTCAAGCCAGTCCTATGCCGACGATGTGCAGGCCTACGTTCATTGTTCTGCTTCTGATGCCGCAGCTGCTGTTCGAGCTATGTGTCGTGCTTCTGACTCCCTTGTGGCTTGGATGTCTTCAAATCGATTGAGATTGAATCCTTCCAAGACTCAATATATTTGGTTGGGCACTAGGCAGCAACTGGCTAAAATCAATCTACCTGTACTACATTTAGAGTTTCCTCACATAACCTTCTCAGTCACTGTTTATGACCTTGGCATTGAGTTGGATCAGGAGCTCTCTTTTAAGGCTCAGGTACATCGTCTTTGTCGTAGTTGCTACTACCAGCTACGGCAACTTCGTGTTGTCTCACGTTCTCTCTCAGTCACCTCATCTAAGACTCTGGTTCATGCATTTGTCACTAGTCGGTTGGATTACTGCTCTTCTTTATATGTTGGACTCCCTGATGTACGGCTTTTGTGCCTGGAACGTGTGTTGCGGGTGGCTGCACGGCTTATTGGTGGCATCTCTAGGTTTGGTCATGTCTCTGATTTCATGCGAGATGAGTTGCACTGGCTTCCTATGAGTCAGCGCATTCACTATAGGGTCATCGTCTCTGTTTGGAACTCCTTGTTGGGTATTGCCCCCTCTTACTTGAGGGAGCTTTGCCTACCTGTCCGGTCCAATTTGGGACGTGCTTCTCTTCGCTCCGCTGCTAGTTGTAATCTACTAGTACCTCGCACTCGCACCTCGACCATGCAGCGTCGTGCTTTCTCTGTTGCTGGCCCAACCCTCTGGAATGGACTTCCTGTTACTCTACGTCTTCTGCCCCGGGATTTTACTTCTATCTTCTATTCTTCTCTTAAGACTGTTCTCTTTCGCCGAGGTTGGTTTGGGAGCGCTTCTGAGTAGTTTTCTTGAAGGGGCGCTATATAAGTGTTCTGTATAAATAAATAAATAAATAAATAAATAGTAACGTATTGCAAAATCAGACCCTACTGTAACTTGTCTGTTTCCTTGTGAATATCATCCTGGGAGTTCCCCGAGTGGTGTTTTCTGTAGGAGGTGCTACAGAAATCAACAAATACAATACAAACCTAGAAAGATCACAGAACTAACCTGGCTGCTTTTCTGGTTTATTCACTTTTAGTGAGTTTATGTTTGTATAGCACCTCTTGAAGAGAACCTTAAAGTGTAGTTACTCTCTTTGTGTTCCCTTCTCTGTCTCACTCTGTCTTTCTGCCTATGTTTATCTGTGTCTGTCTTGCGTTTTTCAGTCTATGTGATGTGATTAGCAGTGCATAATCTTAAGTGTGCTTCTGTGTATTAATCGTGGTGTTTTTTTACAGTAACTTGTTTGATCGTTTAAGAAGTGCTGTTCGTAAGCATGCTTTATTTGCTCTTTAACCTAATGGCAACTTGACAGTATAGCAGTTTAAAAATTACACAGTACTAATCACACCTGATGTTCTGCTGTTACATATTAATTGAGGTGTATTTTGAGAACCCTGTTAGATTCTTTAGAAATGCTGTTCTTAAACGTGCGTTTTGGTCCCTCTTGGACTGATGGCACCTTGACGGTGTAATGGTTTAACAATTCTGTAACAATTGTGAGACTGGATGAACTTTTATGTTTGGTGAGGTTGTAGTTTGTTTCTGGAATTGGTGTAATGTGGAAGTAGACTTGAGAATACATGCACTCGTGGAGCTAGAACGTTTGTAAAGAAATTGTCTGGCATTAAGGCAAAGTCACGTAACTGGAAAATGTGACATTTCGTATATGTTTGTGTATCAGTTGTCTGCAGTTGCACAGTTGTCTGGATCTAAGCCAGTGACCACAATATATGAGCTGTTTTTGAAGATAGCAGACACCACTGTAGCCAGGAGACAGTTTTCTGCTCATTTAGGGCTTCATTTTTGGCTACAGCCAGACATTATTGTGACCTTTGAAGTAAATATTCAGATTTGACATGGGGACAGGTACCACTGAATCTGCTTTAACACCAGACAATTTATGCACGTCTTAACAATGCTATTGTCTACTGTTGCTGACATTTATTATGTTTCAGAGTGTGTTCTGACCACATTAATTTTGTGAAGTGTTGAGAACGTTTTTAAATCTTAAAAACCTCATTTTAATTATTTCAGTTTTATGGTAATTGGGGCTTTCTACCATTTTGATTAGATTTAATCATGTAATTTATGTTGATGGTTCTTGTGATTTTAATATCAATCTCAGTTGCTGCCGACCCATGTGGGCGGGGCAATCTGCGTCATACCTTGACAGCTTTGTTTTTTGGCATTGGCTTACTCGTTTATATTAATTCTAATCTGATCTAGACTTCTACAGCATCGTAGACAGATTATACAATACAGTACAACTGAAACTTGTAAATGCTCCCTTGCAAAATTCAAAAGTGCACATTGAACCCACGAACAACAGACATTCCTGAAGTTGCTGATTGTAGTGAGGTTCACTCTTTAACAAAACAACAATGTATAACCAGGGATGATAGTAATAATTATAATAATAATAATACCTCTTCTCCAACAAGTTTTTAATCCCGAGGGTTCATGTGTACCTTGGGGAATAAATAATAATAATAAGATGGTTATAGAGCTTTGTAGTACGTACGGTTGCGGCCGAAAAGTTATGGTGTTCGCTGACTGCAGCCACATGTGGCACAAGTGTCAGCAAATGCACTGTAAAAACAATTGTTTAACAAATCGAAATGTCATGTCCGTGTAAAACCTTTTAGCTTCACTAAGTTATACACCCCGACCATGGCTTCAACAATTTTAAATTTAAGGTGTCAGTCTATGGTCGTGCTAGAGTGAAAGTGCAGGCTATGTGCTGCACAGTATCATAAGAGCTTGTATCGTTGTAATGGATAGGCCTACACAGTATTAGATTGAACAAGCGAAGTGAAAATCCGAGAACTTTTTACAACTTGAACTTTGAAATTAGTCATTTCCGTAAGTTCAATTCATTGATCAGCTGACATCCTTCGTCACCGCTGCCCGGTTGAATGAGTGTCACGCCAGTTAAGGTCCCCGTGTATGGGCCATTAATGGTCACATCATAAAACAGGAAAGCAGCTGCACGGATGGACAAGATGGGGAGAGGCCTGGGACTCGCCGTTACCACCCTTTGTAATCTTTGCGCAGGTCTGTCAGTCAAAACCGACACTTTCACAAATTCTATCCTGATTCCTCCTCTGACCTCTCTCGTCGCTCCAGTTCCAAGCACCATCCACCGTATTCGTCTGACTGCCTGACTTAGCCTTTGATCTTAACCTGGAGCCGAAATTTCGTATATAATGATTTTGTTTCGACTGAACGCCTGGGTTGGCGCTGTAGAAATTTCGAGTTTACGATTACGGTTATTAATTTATTCATTTTACGTAGTGCCATTTTTCCTTTAAATTTTAATCTATTTTTCATCTTATCTGCAACAATCATTTTGTCATTATTATAGGTTTCGTACTGCTATAACCTGGAATTTATATTCTTCAAAGTGGGTGTTATTAAAAATTCGGTGTAAACAAGCCTACGCATGGCTAAAGGCGTGTCCACGAGTTCACCCAATGAAACGCTTTGACGTCATAAGCCGTAGGCTACCATGAACAACATATGCGTATCGCATTGCAATAGGGTATTTGCACGATACCTCATGAATATTAATATACGATATCAATATTAATATATTGTCTATGAGGTGGTCAAGTATAAATGTAAATATAAATGTCAAGATTTTCTACTCATTATTTACATTGATTCTCCACTCAATCCTAGGTAATCCTACATTTATAATCTTCCATATTATTCGATGCACAGCGTGCCATAGTCCTGTTTATTTTATTTTAAAAATCATATAATTGTTTCACATGCGTATATAATGATTCTGTTATTTATGTAAGGCATTTATATTTGTTCGTTATTATAGTTGTGTTGCAGAGTGTCGCCACGTTTGTTGTTTATAATGCATGCGAAGTAAACAACCTTCTGCAACAGGCTACAATATCACTGTTGTATGACGAGTCCACTGATGAGAGGGCAGTGTGGCGCCATCATATAATTGACTGATTTGCAGGTGTTTTATTAAATGATACATAGTAATGTTCGAATTTAATAAAACCACACACTTTATAATGATGGCCACTAATTTAGTTACACAGCTTTAAAAAATAATAAATTATAACATTTGTGCTTAATTAGCATTAAATCCCTGCCGAAAATTAAGTCGATTTCCAGATAGCCAGTCCGCTAAGACAGCTGATTCTAATGTGTATACAACAATGTTGAAAGGGGTTAACATTTAGTTAACAAATTGAAAGTCAAAATAAATGAGTTTACCAGATTGAGTCAAATTAGCAGTCTGTTGTTAGAGATTATATTAGTGTCGATGTCACATGATGCAGCTTACACGGGAGCCGAACCCAGTTTGCTGAAGTGAAAATCCGACATATCAGCTGCTCAGCTAACCAGAATTTCGTTAGTCAACTACCCAGAATTTCGTTAGTTTTATTGCTGAATAAATTATTGCTGATGAAAATTTCCAACCGCCAGAGGACAGCGTGATGCAAATGACGTCAGTGAAGGATCTGTGAGAATATAATCTCTTGTATATCGTTTACCCAACGCCTTCGTCTACGTTCTGACGTTGGCGTCTGTAGGGCAGTGTAGGTGAAAAAAACTGGAATAAATCAAAATTTTCTCAATTAATTTTCCACTAATTCTGAAAGAAATATGTCGACCAGGTCGAAAAAAACGACGACGGTCACAACATATACGCGACAGGCGGGTGGTACGTCGGCTGCTACGTCGACGCCGGTGTCCACTGGAACGTACCAGTCTCCACCGTCTGCTGGGAGCAGTGGACATGGGCGGCGGTCGCGGTCTCCAGTGGTTATTTCGAGGGTGGAGGAGAAGAACCAGTTGGCCCACCTGAACGATCGACTGGCCAACTACATCGACCGGGTTCGAACCCTCGAGACAGAGAACGACAGGCTGACGAAGATTGTGCACTGTCATGAAGAGACGGTCCAGAGAGAGGTAACGAAGATCAAAGGACTCTACGAGGATGAACTGGCCCAGGCGAGGCGCCTGCTCGATCAGATGGCGAAGGAGAAGGCTCGTGTCCAGCTCGAACTGAACAAGGCGAAGTCGGATTTAGAGGAACTACAGGCCAAGTAAGGAAGACAATTCTACTGAAAGTGCTATATATATATATATATATATATATATATATATATATATATATATATATATATATATATATATATATATATATATATATATATATATATATATATATATATATATATATATATATATATATATAGTTGGTAACGATATTATTTGTGATGTCGCGTCATGATCTGTGCACGCTGCTAGGTCTCGTGACCTGTGATGTGAGGCCTTAACCTATAATGAAGATTTGTCATAATGCTGTTAGCTGTACTGTTAGATTATGCCGTAGGTAATGAATTAGGCCTTTAGGGAATGACTTATGATGCCGGGTCATGATCTATGATGTCAGGTCATTAGCCGTGCTGTTATATTGGGCAGTGAGGCCTGTTTTATCGATATATTGCCATCTGAAAAGTAGAGTCCATTTATATTACATATATTTTACATTACGAGTGTCAGCACACTGCATTAAACATTGGATCCCGGCCCACGTACAGGCATTAGGCTATTTTAGGCCTTTTGTAGGCCTGAAGCTATTTTAGGCATTATGCTGTGGATTGTGGCTGTTTATGGCTTCTATCTGTGTTCGGTGCATCGGCATGACCCTATTGGTTTAGTTGCCTACATTTATCTGTGTATCCCTCTCTGCCTCATTCCATGTCTCTCCATCTATCTGTCTCTGTTTCTTTGTATATTTCTTTCAGTCTTTTTGCCTGTCTTTCTGTTTATTTGTGTCTCTATATATCTGTTTCCCCTACTGTGTCTTTCTCCTTTGCATGTGTTTCTATGTGTCTTTCAGTGTGTCTGTCTGTGTCGCTGTCTCACTTGATCTCTTCTTTCAGCAGCTTTCTTGTCTGTTTGTTGGCCCAATTAAGTTTGCTGCTTGAATACGGGATTTTTAAATGTCTTGACAGATCCACTGCAGCTGTTTCAAGGTTCAGTGGCAATCCCTATGAATTTGGATTATGTGATGCGTTGCATGATTTTAATAATTGGCCCATTTTTAAAAGGCTGTTGCATTTCAGTATGTGCTGCCTAGCATCCCATCTACACCAACCACCTAAATATAGACATGCCAACCATCTATAGGCCCATGCTAATCTTAAATTTGCCTGCCATGCCAATCTTCCATTTGCCTGCGATGTCAATCTTCCATATGCCATCCATGTCAATCTTCCATATGCCAACCATGTCAGTTTTTCGTATGCCAACCATGTCTATCTTCCATATGCCAACCATGGCAATCTTCCATATGCCAACCATGTCAATCATCCATATGCCAACCATGTCAATCTTCCATATGTCAACCTTGTCAATCTTCCATATGCCAACCATGTCAATCTTCCATATGCCAACCATGTCAATCTTCCATATGCCAACCATGTCAATCTTCCATATGCCAATCATGTCAATCTTCCATATGCCAACCATGTCAATCTTCCATATGCCAATCATGTCAATCTTCCATATGCCAACCATGTCGATCTTCCATATGCCAATCATGTCAATCTTCCATATGCCAATCATGTCAATCTTCCATGTGCCAACCATGTCAATCTTCCATATGCCAACCTTGTCAATCTTCCATATGCCAACCATGTCAATCTTCCATATACCAACCTTGTCAATCTTCCATATGCCAACCATGTCAATCTTCCATATGCCAATCATGTCAATCTTCCATATGCCAACCATGTCAATCTTCCATATGCCAACCTTGTCAATCTTCCATATGCCAACCATGTCAATCTTCCATATGCCAATCATGTCAATCTTCCATATGCCAACCATGTCAATCTTCCATATGCCAACCTTGTCAATCTTCCATATGCCAACCTTGTCAATCTTCCTTATGCCAATCATGTCAATCTTCCATATGCCAACCTTGTCAATCTTCCATATGCCAACCTTGTCAATCTTCCTTATGCCAACCATGTCAATCTTCCATATGCCAACCTTGTCAATCTTCCATATGCCAACCATGTCAATCTTCCATATGCCAATCATGTCAATCTTCCATATGCCAACCATGTCAATCTTCCATATGCCAACCTTGTCAATCTTCCATATGCCAACCATGTCAATCTTCCATATGCCAATCATGTCAATCTTCCATATGCCAACCATGTCAATCTTCCATATGCCAACCTTGTCAATCTTCCATATGCCAACCTTGTCAATCTTCCTTATGCCAATCATGTCAACCTTCCATATGCCAACTGTCATGCCCACCATATATACAGTATGCCAACCGTACCAACTGTTTATGCTAACCATGCCACCCTACAATATGCCAATGATGCCAACCATAATTATATATGCTAACTATGCCTACCTTATGTAAGCATACCATATATATGCCAGCTGTTCCAACGATGTGTATACCAACAATGCCAACCCTCCTGGTATATGCAAACCATGCTAACATTTTATGCTAATCTTGTGGGGCATGGTGTTAAAACGCTCAGAGTGTAACGCGGAGAGCATGGATTCGAGCATCACCTGAGACTTTGTACTGTGCAGGGACATTGAGCAAGTTCTTCACTCAGATTGCTCAGCGCCATCTATTGATGCTTAGTCATTATATAGTGGCGCTAAATAAGTGCAGAAATAATGGCATAACTTGAGCCAACAATTCTGCTTTAAGCGAAGTCAGGTAACAGTGGGCTTTCACTTTTATCATAGAAGATTAGGATAGATTAGCCGGGATAAGGTAGACACTGGTGCCAGGCAGACCTCAGTTGCGGCTGCTGGAGCAGTTTACTCATAGCCTATGCGTGTATGAAGTGTTTTAAAGAGATCCAGACTGTGTTTACTGGAGAGAAAACACTTCTCATTCGCGTCTGTGTACGTTGTGTGACTTTCATATGGCAGCGGTTAATTGTTCCTTTCACTGTTTTACTCTTTTCTATGCACTGTTGTTTGTTGAGCAGGGGCGTTGTCTCCTACTGATATAGGTTGCTTACTCTTAATTACTGATGTGTGATTATGCGTTTGCATGTATGTATTTGGGATCTGTGTCTGTTTTCTGTGTATGAATTTGCATCTGATCTGGAAACTTCGATATTTTGCGTCATCATCATAATGCAAAGGGCGTCAATCAATGGTTGCGCATCCAAGCATAATCATATTCAGAAAAATCTGATGTGCACGTCAATCAGTGGCAGCTCAAGGATTGTTTGCATGGGGCGGGGATGAGAGCGTTTTCAGAGGAGTGCCACGTTGTGGCGGTCCACCATGCATGGGTCTGGTCTGAGGGGCCCCAGCATATAACCAAGAGGGGCAGGAGGGATGAACCGCCCCCAGGCCTGTAGCTAAATCTCCCACTGATGTGAATTTGTATGTTGTGCATTTGGGTGTATGTATTTCTGTATGCTTGTGTGCATGTGTAAGGTAGGGTAAGGTAAGGTAATAGCTCATTTATAACATACACATTTAACAATGGTCCTCGGGGTACGATCCTGGGATTGAGGACGTAAACACAACAGCAGCAACCAGACAACCTTTCCTGTGGGTGGGTGGGTGAGTGGGTGGGTGGGCTTTGGGTGAGTGAGTGAGGAGTGAGTGAGGAGTGAGTGAGTGAGTGGGTGAGTGAGTGAGTGAGTGAGTGAGTGACTTAACATGCTATATGTCCATTGGCTGAGCGAGCAATCATAGACGTGGATGCACACACAATTAAATACAAGATACAGCAAACAAATGAAAGAAGATGTGCAGCCACAGAGGCAGACATACAGAATGATTTCTTTTGGGTTACACAGCTTAACAACGAGTTGTCAGTTTCACATGAAACTGTGGGATTCGAACCCCGGCTGCAGAGGTGAAAGATTAACGCATTTACATTCTGTCCCTCCCCCTTGCCACGTGTTCTTGCATTTTGCATGTGTGTCTGTATGCAGATGCGCGTGTGTATGTGTGTATGTATGTGTGTGTATGTGTGTATGTGTGTGTATGTGTGTGTGCACGTGTTTGTGTCTACACTCTGTACATGTGCACATGTTTCTGTGTACACGTGTGTATGTGTATTATGGGTGTGTGTGGGCGGAGTGGCGATAGTGGTACTGCTCAGGCGTTGGCTTGGCTTTTACTCTAACTTCTCGGCCTCCTCCCCAACCTCCACTTGTATTTGATTTGCTCTGCCCTGTAGAAGGATTCATTTTAGGTTCCCTGAGTAGGATGATTCATTAATGCAATATTTAACATAATTGGGTCTGCGCGTTAAGTCAGGTGAGTCATGGCTGACTTGGGTCTGAAAGCTTCGTGGGGGCACTGCACCCATCGCTGGTTAGAACAAATTCCCTTTTCTGTTAAAAATCAGGGCATAAACCTTGAACTACTGTCAACATGGGACGTGGTGGTGTAATATGGGACGTGGTGGTGTAATGGTATGTTCGATGCCTCGTAATCGGAGGGTCGCGGGTTCGAATCTACCTCACGCCACTGGGTAGCGACCTTGGACAAGTTGCTCACCCACAATTGTCTGTGAGGAAGGCAGCGGGAAACCACCTCACTCATCTCATCCCCGGGTGGCATAAAGCCAATGGACCTGCCTTCGGGCAGAAAACTCATCACCGTCAACATGACACTGGTGTAACAGGTATAATCCTGGGTCTACCTAACTAAGCAGAGGCCTATGGGTAGGGTAACCAGAGCCTGTTTGTTGGGTTCTGTTGTTGTATCAGGGCTGGACCGACCAGCAGTACATACCTTTGAGGACTCCTTGTGATAAATGATCAAATAACAATTGTACCATACCTTGGCTGATCTAGTTTTAACAGTGAAGGGTATATGGTTACCTGGCCTTGCCTTAGCTTACCTGTAAAGAGTATACCATTACCATACGTTGCCTTAGCTTACCTGTGAAAAGGAATTATTTTAGGTAAATACTGTAATGATTGAGAAAGTAAACAAACAAACAGAACAATAAGTCTGTGGAAGATATAGGTTTCAGTCTCCTCAATTCCTGAAACAAATTGATATATGCTGTTATGGGTTTGCCTCTCACACCTACATCCTGGATTTGAATCCAGATGCATCATGTTGCAATACCATC
Organism: Norana najaformis; assembly: GCA_964023275.1. Lineage (NCBI taxonomy): Eukaryota > Metazoa > Annelida > Clitellata > Crassiclitellata > Hormogastridae > Norana > Norana najaformis. The sequence goes on from OZ029921.1 coordinate 4,411,446, forward strand.
ATGAAACATGTATGTAAAGAGAGATGGTTCATATGTAGGATTGCTGTTGTGGTGAATGAGCATCAGCCCATATATATATATGTCCATCAGCACCAGAACAATACCTCTATTGTTGAAAGAGATGTCTCATATATGATTACCTTAGCTTACCTTGACTTACCTAAGTTACCTATAAGGTAACTTAGGTAAGTTACCTATAAGGTAACTTACCTAATCCGAGATTTCTACAGGGCCCAACGAAAGCCATGTCACGAGGACCACCTTATTCACAGGCGCTCAGTCAAAACAAAGTCGATAGGCAGAAGGGTTCAGTACCAGGTCAAGATCCAAAAATCAGGCAGAGACAGCGTGACAGCTGTGGTGAGTGTTATTTGGGATTGGAGCAGAGAGAGAGAGACAGAGACAGAGAGAGACAGAGAGAGACAGAGAGAGAGAGAGAGAGAGAGAGAGAGAGATGAGAGGAAGAAGGGGTGTCAGGATAGGATCTGTGAAAGAGGAATGCCTTTTCTTGTCTTGTCTTGTCTTGCCTGGCATGCTCTGGCCTACTCTTGCCTTGCATTTCCTTATAATAATAATGATAATGATAATAATAATGATAATGATAACAAACAACAACTGTAGCACTGTAACACGGCTTGTTACTTGCATTACCTTACCTTACTTTACTGTGCCATGTCTTACTTTACCTTGTCTTGCCTGGCCTTATGTTACTTGCCTTGCTTTACCTTACTTCACCTTCTCTGCCATTTCACTCCAGGGTCCAGGGTTAGAATCCCCTTTGCCTCATTTGTGCTGTTTGTTGTTGAGCATAGCAGTGCTTAAGTAGGAAAGATTCCCCATATGTTGTTTGGGTTTAGAGATTTCTCGTTTGGGTTAATTGGGTGATACACCAATCATGAAACAAATTCAGCTTGTCTAAAGCTGTGTCTTGTGAAAGCTGTTTTCTAATAGCCATGTTCCCAGCCATTTAAGAGGTTTTTCAATATAAGAGTCAGTCCGTGGTTATCAAGTGTTAGCAGAGGGCTATCATATATAAATTCAGACAGGTATATTACTGCAGACAGATAGTTCTGTTAGAAACCCTTAGCTGGATACAGTACTTAACATACCATACCTTGCCTCACCTTTCACAGAATTACATCACAATACTTACCATACCTTGCCTTACCTTTGATTGAAATATATTACTGTACTTACCTTGCATGCCTTACTTACATACCTTGCCTTTGATCTTTTGGTGATTTTTGCTTTGGCCATCTGTTTCTAAGGTTTCTGGCAAAGGAGAAAGCAGTCAGTGACCTGGAAAGGAAGCTAGTGGCAGCTGAGTCACAGGTCAATGACCTCCAGGCGAGGCTTAATGATGCCAACAGCCAGCGCAGAAGAGCTGAGGAGGAACTGAATGTAAGTCCTGCTTACTTGTTTACTAACAGTTTTTGTCTGGTTATACAGTAAAATCGATTTAAATGGAGAATTTGAAAGAAAGTCCCTTTGGTAATCAGAGTTATACAGGAAGCATAGTTCTAGAAGAGTCCTTTGGTGGGTCGTTGTGATTGTAATTGCAATTGTAATCCTGACAATTTATACAGCATCGTCTTGAAAAACATCCTTGAAGTAGCAGGCTGCTTCAAGGGTGTTTTACGATGTCAGATGTGGATGTGCTCAAGAGTCCAACAATTAATGATATATGGATGATGTACAAAATCAAATGCTGATACTAGAGTTAGACAGGAAGCAGAAAATTTTAACTGTTAATAGATAATTAATAGATGAGATCTCTTACTCCAGTTCCATTCCATCTGTGTCGATTGGTGAAATTTGCGAAATCAGATTTAATTGCATGATTTGGGATCAGGTGGAACAGAAGGGACCTGCAGTTGAATACTATTGATCAAGAAGGCAGAAGTGATGAAGAAGCATGTGCTTTGAGTTCCTGTATGGAAACAAGGAACCAGTAGATCTCCCGTGGGCTTCTCGGTGATGGATGTATGATGTGTGTGTGTACAGAGGTGTAATCATGGGCCTATAGAGGAACTGGGCCCAAATCTGCCACAGAAAAGACCAATTTAAGTAATGGGCCAAAAACGTGAAGTTATAATACTGTATGTATATACAGTAGTATTGCTTCCTGCAAGTACATATATAAACATATTGTATGTATATATATATATATATACATATGTATAAAATCTGTTTATATATGTACTTGTAGGAAAATATGTATATGTGCTTATATATGCATATATACATGGGAGAAAACAATATATATATGCATTGACAGAAGGTGTATGCTGTTTGCTATTATGATGTGTGTGCATACACACAGGTACACACACGCACGCACACACACACACCTACCCACCCACCCACACACACACGTGTGCACGCACACATACACCCATACAACCTATATACGGTGGTTGTAGTTAAAAGTTATAACGCACATTTGTGACTGTTGATTGCTGCTAAATTATAATTGATTGACGTCAGATAATTGCCCTTGCTCCTTCTGATGGACTGTTAAGGCCTTGAGATAATATTAATGTGTTGTGGCAATTCCTGGGTTAGAAAGGGTATTTAGACCTCCATGGAAAGGGTTACGCCCTACTGGGTTTGCTGAGTCACACCCCTGTAAACAAATGGGCCCTTATTGTTCACTTAGCTATCAAAGGAAGACTGCTGCTTGTGTTGCTTGGAGTAGCTAAGGCTGTGGGTGTGTCTCCGATGAGTTACCTTGCAGAAATATTTAAACCTCTTGGTGTTACAAAAAACATCCCTGCACATTATGTAGGTTTTCAAAAGGTTGGTAATCGTAATTGTAAGCTGGAGATTTCTACAGCGCCCACCGAAAGCTAAGTCGCAGGAACCAGCTTATTCACTAGCACTCAGTCAAAACAAAATTGATAGGCAGGATGGGTTCAGTTCCAGGTCAGGATCCAGGAATTGGGCAGGCAGACGGTTATGGCAGATGGTTTTGGTAGCAGTCAAGAAAATGTGTTAAGGTGATAAGCATGATATTCCTTCAAAGGTTGATTTACGGATTCAGGTGTGACTGAAAAGATAGCCTAATGAATTATTTCTTAAGGTTTGATGAAAGAGAACTCCCCTTGAAGCAGATTTGCGTGGATGATGGGGTGAGATGTGTGGATGATGCGGTGAGGGTGAGATGCGTGATTTTATGACCTGTGACGACCAAATTGCTTTTCGAAAAGAACTGATCGTGATCGATTGGTTGGACTGATGAAGTGTGGAAATGAATTGCGTGATAGGTTGGGCAGAGGAGTTGCATGCACTGACTGCATCGGTCAGTGGTTCCAGTGTTTGTGTAGAACCTGATTAACTGAGTCTCGTTAATAATTAAGTTGAGGATGTTCTGTTGTTATTGTTGTTGTTATTAGTGATGATTGCTAACATAGTTTTAGTTCTTTTGACTCGCTTTGCTGCTTTTTGTGAGTTGTTGCTCGTATTTTGTAGCTCCTTTTTCGTTACGTTATGCCCGTTGTGTTTTGTTACTGCCATTGTATTTTGTTGCTTTTGTGTTTTATGGCTCATATTTGTGTTTTGGTATTGTCTGTATACTGAGGAATTGGATACATGTTGCTAGCTGTGCATACTTGCTGTGGTCCTGGAATACAGTGCCAGAGAATAATTAGAGCATTTTGTTGTTGTTGTTGATGTTGTTGTTGATGTTGTTGTTGATGTTGTTGTTGTTGTTGTTGTTGCTGATGTTGTTGTTGTTGTTGTTGATGTTGTTGTTGTTGATGTTGTTGTTGTTGATGTTGTTGTTGTTGTTGATGTTGTTTCTGTTGTTGCAGCAGTTACTGTTGCCGATGAGTGGTTGTCTTTGTTCACCAAAGTCAGCCTAAGCTGTGTTAAAAAACGAAAGCCATGTGAATGTAACTTGTATGTTATGTATGTACATATGTTTTGTATGTATGTATGTATGCATGCATGTATTTGTGTATGTATGATCTATGTGTCCTCTCAGGACAGGCTTATAACCACACATGGCATTATGCATGTTTGTATGTATGTGTATATATGTAACTGTGTATGTATGCATGCATGTGTGTATGTATATATGTTGTATCTAGCCATTTAATATGTAAAGCATCTTTGGAGAACCTCTTAAAACATGGCATGTGCTAGGCTAAGTGGGGCTATAGTTCATTAATAAGAGCAGCAACTTCATCTGTAAACAGATAATGCTCAGATAACTGGAAAAGTGACCACAGGCATGGTCTGTTGTAAAATCATCTAGTGTAATGTAGTTTGCTGTAGTGTAGTATAATGTAAAGGCTTAAGTTGCAAAGAGCAAAGGTTTAATGTGGGTGCAGTTTCCAATCATTTTAGTTTGAGTCAGTGCTAAGTACATTTATGCCTGGAAAGTAATTCTATCTGTTGTAAATATGTGTGTATATACATATATATATAATACATATATAGAAACTGTAATATGTGAGGTTGAAGCATCAAATATCAACTGTTTTATGTAGATTCTAAAACCTGCTTAACATAAACTGAATACAAAATAGATGAACCAGTGAATTTAGCGCAGCTTCAAGGCTTCATTCTGCACAGGTGCTTGTGTCGTGCATGTGTGTATGTGTCCCCACCTTACCTAATATGTATATACATATATGTTGTAAATTATTGCCTGACATATATGTATATATAAATATATGTAATATTCAGTTGTGTGTATGTATTTACATACTAGTTGATGATGTTATCTGCTAGTGTGGAATGTTTATATTTAATATGCATGTATTTGCATCTGTGTGTGTGTGTGTGTGTGTGTGTGTGTGTGTGTGTGTGTGTGTGTATGTAAGCATAGGGAGAGTGTCCGTTTTGTGCTTAGAAGGGGCCTGGGTTGCCCAAGGCTGTCCTCATTTCATTGAGAAATTCCTGTCACCTGTCTTTTTTTTGTTAAGTGGTCCGGCGCATAATGCTACTCCCACAGGCAGATTTTTTGTGAAGGAATTCCTTCCTACAAAGGTTGTTGGTTTTGGTTGTAAAAAAAGAGCAAGCCAGCACATACCGTTTAATCTAAGGCATCTAATCTAATTGAAAGTAATGTCTTGTACAAACAGACACTTGTTTGTGTGTGTAGAATGCTGATCAGCGTATGTATTTTTTAGGTAAGTAGGCACTGTATGTGCATGTAAGTATATATGCATCTGTATACATATATCTAGACACTTTATATAGCATCTTTTAAGTGTGGTACCTCTCAAACACTATACTGTACATGAATGCTTATCAGCATGCATGTATAGTGTCTGGTTTTGAGCGGTTCTCAAAAGGCACCATATCAATAACGATACATACATACATACATACATTTGACATTTGTTAACATGCTATGTGCCCATCGGGTGAGCAAGGAATTGTAGAGAACATATATATATATACATACACTGTACATACATACTTACATGCATATATATATATATATATACATACTGTGCATATATAAACACTGTATAATATGCAGTGGAGCCTCCTTATAATGCTGCCCCAGGGAGCCAAATCAGTTGGTCATGAGTTCATGATTCCAGCCATTTGGCAACGATGGGTGGGAATAAATAATTTGCATTACTTCTGGTCGTTTATGAAATCTAGCGCTTTCTCACGTTTAGTCCAAGTCATGCTATGTCTTTGTTCGTATTGTCTTTCCTGCGTGATTGTGTTTCTTTTTCCTTTGTTTCTTGTACTTGTTTCTTTCATATCTTGCATGCAACGAGTCAATCAACTGACATTCTTTCCACTGGCCAAACCATTTGAGTCTTTACTGAACGACTTTTTCGTGCGGAGTTTTCAGCATATCCAAGGACTGTTGTGTTTTATCACTTCTGAATGTTTTATTGGATTAAGATTCTTGCAGTTTTTTATAGCCTAGACATTCCTGTCGTGGGGATTTTTTCTGTTCTTTTCTTTCTCATTGTCAGCATCCAGATCCACTTAGAAAACTGGGTTATGTTGTTAGTGCCCTGTTTCTGGGCCATCCTTCTGAATGTATTCTCCTTTTTATGTCTTTTTTATGTCATTGTTACGACCTGTGGTCGTTGTGCCTCCCAAGATAAATGAATTGATCAAGCTATTTAATGGGTTCTCCTTGGATGCTGACATCTGTTGGCAACTGTTTGATTTTTTTGTAACCATCCGAGAACCAAATTTCTCCTGGTTTTGTCTATCTGTGTCAATATTTCTTGTAGTTTAGGAGGACAGTGTCATCAGCAGATTGAAGATTATTCACCTGATCTCCATTTACTTTTGAGTACTGCCTTGATGTTGTTAGGCTGATTGTCCATACTGCTTTTAAAACTTGGTTGAACAGATATGGTGATATGATGCATCCTTGACTTACCCTCTTTTTAATCTGGAAGTGATCGGTGACTTTTTGTAATCTTTATCTCACTTACCTCACTTGAGGATATCCGGTGTATCTCTGGTACAAGATTGATTGTTTCTCTGGTATGGCTGCATTTTGCATTGGTCTCCACATTCCTTCATGCCATATGCTGTCAAATGCTTGCTTGAAATCTGTGAAGTTGATGAAGGCTTTCTGTTTGTGTTCGATGCTTTTCTCAAGCATCTATCTCATTGTGACTAGCTGTTTACCATGTTATAAAAAGATCCTATTCTGAAGCTAATTTAAATTGGGCTCCATGGAATACTGCTGGAGGTTGCCTTGTACAAATATATTCAAGTGTCTGTTATGCTGTAGCCTTCACACTGAACTTGAGATGATGTATTGATACGAAATGGTAAATATGGACTGTACATACTTAAGAAAATAGGTAAACCTTGTGGTTGAACCTGTTGGGTGTAGCTGTTGGCATCCAACATCAGACGTTGCTGTAACAGCTTGAACATATCTAGTGTCGTTGGTATCAATTTAAGTTCTTTGCTCTGATCGGAGTGGCCTGATCTCCGCCTGTAATGGCCTGGTGAATATGAAATTATGGATTGCAACTGCTAGCCAGTACATGTGGATTTATACAGTAGACAGAGAAAAGCCCGTTGTTGCAAAAATGATTATGTCTGGTTCACAATAACTGTAATGTCTGGTTCACAACAGCTATCAGTGATGAATGCTTGTCTACTATGTAACTATGGTATATGGCTAGACGCTATTATCCACCTTTATTTTTTCACGAAACGGCTGAAAACAACAAAAAACATTGTTGAAAACCTTAAAAAATTGAGTTAAAGTAAAGAAAAACAGCACCGATTCACGGCATTTGATAAAAATTTGGGTCTCTAGACACAAGTTATTGAATTCTCTATACATTTGGCCAATTATCTCACGCTTTATTACAGATACCAATTTTTAACACAATCATCGTGATGATAATTATTAATTAAACAGTTCCATATCGATTATGTACAACAAAATTTTCTGAAAAGCACAAGTGAAACTAAACTTGAGTGCATATTACTTTCAATATGAACTTAGAATTAAGCCGGCCAACCTTGTGTGAAGAGTCACTCTTGAGTTTCTCATTTCATGCTGCACAGTTGTGTCAATTCCTGCCAGACAAAATGTGCCACTGCATGTTCTAGCCACATTAGTGTCTTGCCATTACAAGACATTTATTTTATGGACGTGTCTGTAGATGAGCATTCTGGGTAAGAGTTGTAAGTTAAGCTACTAACCTCTTCGATGTCTATTGTCTGCTTTAATGGTATTTTTGAGGCAATATGGCATTTCCGAGGAAATATTTGGCATCTTTGAAGTAGAGTGTTGTGGTTTCAAATTAAAATATGGTATTGTTGAGGCAATATGGCACCATTTCTGAGGTAATATTTGGCATCTTTGAAGTTGAGTGTGGTGGTTTCAAAATGAAATGTGACATTTTTGAGGCAATATGGCACAGTGTAGCATTTTTGATGTGAAAGTTGGTGTATTTGATTTAAAATATGGTATTTTTGAGGCAATATGGCATTTCTGAGGTACAGTGTAGCATTTTTGATGTGAAAGTTGGTGTATTTGATTTAAAATATGGTATTTTTGAGGCAATATGGCATTTCTGAGGTACAGTGTAGCATTTTTGATGTGAAAGTTGGTGTATTTGATTTAAAATATGGTATTTTTGAGGCAATATGGCATTTCTGAGGTACAGTGTAGCATTTTTGATGTGAAAGTTGGTGTATTTGATTTAAAATATGGTATTTTTGAGGCAATATGGCATTTCCGAGGTAATATTTGGCATCTTTGAAGTAGAGTGTGGTGGTTTCAAATTAAAATGTGACATTTTTGAGGCAATATGGCATTTCCGAGTTACAGTGTAGCATTTTTGATGTGAAAGTTGGTGTATTTGATTTAAAATATGGTATTTTTGAGGCAATATGGCATTTCTGAGGTACAGTGTAGCATTTTTTATGTGAAAATTGGTGTATTTGATTTAAAATATGGTATTTTTGAGGCTATATGGCATTTCTGAGGTACATTGTAGCATTTTTGATGTGAAAATTGGTGTATTTGATTTAAAATATGGTATTTTTGAGGCTATATGGCATTTCTGAGGTACAGTGTAGCATTTTTGATGTGAAAGTTGGTGTATTTGATTTAAAATATGGTATTTTTGAGGCAATATGGCATTTCTGAGGTACAGTGTAGCATTTTTGATGTGAAAGTTGGTGTATTTGATTTAAAATATGGTATTTTTGAGGCAATATGGCATTTCTGAGGTACGGTGTAACATTTTTGACGTGAAAGTTGGTGTATTTGATTTAAAATATGGTATTTTTGAGGCAATATGGCACCATTTCTGAGGTAAAATTTGGCATCTTTGAAGTAGAGTGTGGTGGTTTCAAATTAATATGTGACATTTTTGAGGCAATATGGCATTTCTGAGGTACAGTGTAGCATTTTTGATGTGAAAGTTGGTGTATTTGATTTAAAATATGGTATTTTTGAAGCAATATGGCATTTCTGAGATACAGTGTAGCATTTTTGATGTGAAAGTTGGTGTATTTGATTTAAAATATGGTATTTTTGAGGCTATATGGCATTTCTGAGGTACAGTGTAGCATTTTTGATGTGAAAGTTGGTGTATTTGATTTAAAATATGGTATTTTTGAGGCAATATGGCATTTCTGAGGTACAGTGTAGCATTTTTGATGTGAAAGTTGGTGTATTTGATTTAAAATATGGTATTTTTGAGGCAATATGGCATTTCTGAGGTACAGTGTAGCATTTTTGATGTGAAAATTGGTGTATTTGATTTAAAATATGGTATTTTTGAAGCAATATGGCATTTCTGAGGTACAGTGTAGCATTTTTGATGTGAAAATTGGTGTATTTGATTTAAAATATGGTATTTTTGAGGCAATATGGCATTTCTGAGGTACAGTGTAGCATTTTTGATGTGAAAGTTGGTGTATTTGATTTAAAATATGGTATTTTTGAGGCAATATGGCATTTCCGAGGTAATATTTGGCATCTTTGAAGTAGAGTGTGGTGGTTTCAAATTAAAATGTGACATTTTTGAGGCAATATGGCATTTCCGAGTTACAGTGTAGCATTTTTGATGTGAAAGTTGGTGTATTTGATTTAAAATATGGTATTTTTGAGGCAATATGGCATTTCTGAGGTACAGTGTAGCATTTTTTATGTGAAAATTGGTGTATTTGATTTAAAATATGGTATTTTTGAGGCTATATGGCATTTCTGAGGTACATTGTAGCATTTTTGATGTGAAAATTGGTGTATTTGATTTAAAATATGGTATTTTTGAGGCTATATGGCATTTCTGAGGTACAGTGTAGCATTTTTGATGTGAAAGTTGGTGTATTTGATTTAAAATATGGTATTTTTGAGGCAATATGGCATTTCTGAGGTACAGTGTAGCATTTTTGATGTGAAAGTTGGTGTATTTGATTTAAAATATGGTATTTTTGAGGCAATATGGCATTTCTGAGGTACGGTGTAACATTTTTGACGTGAAAGTTGGTGTATTTGATTTAAAATATGGTATTTTTGAGGCAATATGGCACCATTTCTGAGGTAAAATTTGGCATCTTTGAAGTAGAGTGTGGTGGTTTCAAATTAATATGTGACATTTTTGAGGCAATATGGCATTTCTGAGGTACAGTGTAGCATTTTTGATGTGAAAGTTGGTGTATTTGATTTAAAATATGGTATTTTTGAAGCAATATGGCATTTCTGAGATACAGTGTAGCATTTTTGATGTGAAAGTTGGTGTATTTGATTTAAAATATGGTATTTTTGAGGCAATATGGCATTTCTGAGGAACAGTGTAGCATTTTTGATGTGAAAGTTGGTGTATTTGATTTAAAATATGGTATTTTTGAGGCTATATGGCATTTCTGAGGTACAGTGTAGCATTTTTGATGTGAAAGTTGGTGTATTTGATTTAAAATATGGTATTTTTGAGGCAATATGGCATTTCTGAGGTACAGTGTAGCATTTTTGATGTGAAAGTTGGTGTATTTGATTTAAAATATGGTATTTTTGAGGCAATATGGCATTTCTGAGGTACAGTGTAGCATTTTTGATGTGAAAATTGGTGTATTTGATTTAAAATATGGTATTTTTGAGGCAATATGGCATTTTCTGAGGTACAGTGTAGCATTTTTGATGTGAAAATTGGTGTATTTGATTTAAAATATGGTATTTTTGAGGCAATATGGCATTTCTGAGGTACAGTGTAGCATTTTTGATGTGAAAGTTGGTGTATTTGATTTAAAATATGGTATTTTTGAGGCAATATGGCATTTCTGAGGTACAGTGTAGCATTTTTGATGTGAAAGTTGGTGTATTTGATTTAAAATATGGTATTTTTGAGGCTATATGGCATTTCTGAGGTACATTGTAGCATTTTTGATGTGAAAGTTGGTGTATTTGATTTAAAATATGGTATTTTTGAAGCAATATGGCATTTCTGAGGTACAGTGTAGCATTTTTGATGTGAAAGTTGGTGTATTTGATTTAAAATATGGTATTTTTGAGGCAATATGGCATTTCTGAGGTACAGTGTAGCATTTTTGATGTGAAAATTGGTGTATTTGATTTAAAATATGGTATTTTTGAAGCAATATGGCATTTCTGAGGTACAGTGTAGCATTTTTGATGTGAAAATTGGTGTATTTGATTTAAAATATGGTATTTTTGAGGCAATATGGCATTTCTGAGGTACAGTGTAGCATTTTTGATGTGAAAGTTGGTGTATTTGATTTAAAATATGGTATTTTTGAGGCAATATGGCATTTCCGAGGTAATATTTGGCATCTTTTGAAGTAGAGTGTGGTGGTTTCAAATTAAAATGTGACATTTTTGAGGCAATATGGCATTTCCGAGTTACAGTGTAGCATTTTTGATGTGAAAGTTGGTGTATTTGATTTAAAATATGGTATTTTTGAGGCAATATGGCATTTCTGAGGTACAGTGTAGCATTTTTTATGTGAAAATTGGTGTATTTGATTTAAAATATGGTATTTTTGAGGCTATATGGCATTTCTGAGGTACATTGTAGCATTTTTGATGTGAAAATTGGTGTATTTGATTTAAAATATGGTATTTTTGAGGCTATATGGCATTTCTGAGGTACAGTGTAGCATTTTTGATGTGAAAGTTGGTGTATTTGATTTAAAATATGGTATTTTTGAGGCAATATGGCACCATTTCTGAGGTAAAATTTGGCATCTTTGAAGTAGAGTGTGGTGGTTTCAAATTAATATGTGACATTTTTGAGGCAATATGGCATTTCTGAGGTACAGTGTAGCATTTTTGATGTGAAAGTTGGTGTATTTGATTTAAAATATGGTATTTTTGAAGCAATATGGCATTTCTGTGATACAGTGTAGCATTTTTTGATGTGAAAGTTGGTGTATTTGATTTAAAATATGGTATTTTTGAGGCAATATGGCATTTCTGAGGTACAGTGTAGCATTTTGATGTGAAAGTTGGTGTATTTGATTTAAAATATGGTATTTTTGAGGCAATATGGCATTTCTGAGGTACAGTGTAGCATTTTTGATGTGAAAGTTGGTGTATTTGATTTAAAAATATGGTATTTTTGAGGCAATATGGCATTTCTGAGGTAATATTTGGCATCTTTGAAGTAGGAGTGTGGTGGTTTCAAATTAAAATGTGACATTTTTGAGGCAATAAGGCATTTCCGAGTTACAGTGTAGCATTTTTGATGTGAAAGTTGGTGTATTTGATTTAAAATATGGTATTTTTGAGGCAATATGGCATTTCTGAGGTACAGTGTAGCATTTTTGATGTGAAAGTTGGTGTATTTGATTTAAAATATGGTATTTTTGAGGCTATATGGCATTTCTGAGATACAGTGTAGCATTTTTGATGTGAAAGTTGGTGTATTTGATTTAAAATATGGTATTTTTGAGGCTATATGGCATTTCTGAGGTAATATTTGGCATCACTCTACTTAGGCCTTAGTTCTAGGCCACAGAGATTCTTCTTTTATGTCAAGACATAGATGCCATGAGCATAGTGCATTTAAGAGGTCTTACTAGGTGCTACATATTGCTCAGATATTGCATACATGGTGTGCACAGACAAGCCTTATGGCCACATCACTGTCTTACTAACAGACTTTGCATGAATGAACCCTTTGAACACAACACTCGTATTAGCAGACATACTTGTCATGCCTAGATGAGCCTTCTAGCTACAACACTGTCTTACTAACAGACATACATGGTATGCGTAGATGAGCCTTCTAACGACAATGCTGTCTTACTAACAGACATACATAATATGTGTGGGTGATCTTCCTAGCAACAACACTGTCTTACTAACAGACAACAGTGTCTGCTATTCCCAGACCTCAGTTGAAAAGTGCCTGCATTGCTGACGTTGGCAGCCTAATGTTTGCTTTTCTGCATCACAGAGAAGACTCAAAAGGCCCACCTGTTTTTACAATTGAACCTGTCTGTCACCAGTACCTGTCTCCGTCCGGCTGTCATCCGTGAAATTCATGTGATCGCGTGGCTGGAAGGGGGGGGGGGGGTATTCCAAACCCTTTGACGTATCTGCTTGTTCTTTTGATAACTGTTTTCTTTAGATTTTCTTTGGTTGACGTCTGTACCTTTGCATGATATTATTAGTTGTGTATTTCCATAGAGCCACTCTCTCATGCAGCCTGTTATTGAGCAGTTGAATTCAGTAGCTGTGACATAAAGATCAAGCCCTGCAGTTTATCTGAGTACTTATGTAGCACCTTTTAGAACCTTTGAAAGGGGATGAATAGGCCCACTGTTTGGGGCTTTGGCATTGGTGGCAGTTTATGATTTAAGGAAAACAAATTGAGGGCATCCATAAAGGCCCACAGTATTACACCGGAGACTGAGTATAACTTGCTTTATTATGACGTGAATTCTGATATTACACAGTAGGGAACATGGATCGTAAAATTAATTCACCTGTAGAAAATAATTTTGTTGTATAACACAACCTCGTTATGAGGGGTTCTTGATGTGGTTCCCAAAACAGCCTTATAATGAGTTTCTAGTGTATGAAGGTCCACTATCATATTAAGAGTTGAAAGGCCAAAAGAATATTAGGAGTTGAAAGGCCAAAATCATATCAGGAGTTGAAAGGCCAAAATCATATTAGGAGTTGAAGGGCCAAAATCATATTAGGAGTTGAAAGGCCAAAATCATATTAGGAGTTGAAAGGCCAAAATCATATTAGGAGTTGAATGGCCTAAAGAATGTTAGGAATTTTGTGCTGAATACAAAATGGCCAAATTCTAAATTTCCTCTAGAGTTGCTGTTTTCAGCAGCCTGTGACTCCAAAAAGGTGGCTGTAATTTAACGTAATTGAGCATTTATATAGAGCCACTTGGTAAACTTAATCGATATAGTGTAGGTGTAAGCATTGTGGTGAGTCATGCGGCTGGAGCTGCTGGTTATGTTGATTCGATTTCCTCTCGGCTTTTCTTGCAGCCCTTTTTAACGATTGGCATGTGTTGTTTTATCGCTAACATGTGTGACTGCCAAAACAAAAGGGCTTCAGTTGATGTCTGTGTGCCTGTCTGTCTGTGTGTCTGTCAGTCAGTGTGTGTGTCTGTCTGTGTGTTTGTTTGTGTGTTTGTGTCTGTCAGCATTGGTGTGTCTGTCAGTCAGTCTGTGTGTGTCTGTCAGGCTGTTTGTCTGTATATTTGTTTGTCTGTGTGTTTGTGTGTGTTTCTGTCTGTCTGTCTGCCCGTCTGTCTGTGTCATTCAACGTCTTTGTGTTCCTGTCTGCATCTGTGTATTTGTGTTTTTGTCTGTCTGTCTTTTGCTTTGTGCCTTTTGCCTGTCTCTGTTTGTCTGTGTTTATTATTACGTCATATTAGGAGTCTGTTTGTCTGTGTCTACCTGCCTGTCTGTCTTAATTATCTTGCCTTCTGTCAGTATTAGGCTGTATGCAGTCCACACATGTCTGTCCTTGAAGTGTGTTCATCAGCCCGACATTCCTCTCTGGCTATGCATTGATCTTGGCTAGGAAAGAAACAACCGTTCTACAAACATACACACACACGCGTGTGTAATTTACGAGTAAAGAGAAACACAGCTATGCATGCAGTGTTATATCCGTGGAATTACATTACGCATTTACATTACAAGGTTTAAATAGGTTTGCCTTTCTATAAATATACGTCACATTGGGATAGTGCAAGGTCATACTGGAATCGTCTTTTTTGAATGACTTTTTCCACTTCCCCAGTTAAATGACCTTTCTGAGTTTCACAGATTTTGTATAAAATTTTTCCCTTATTATCTTTTTAGTTTTATAGAATTTTCGGGCCTCTTTTACGGCCGTAGTTTTAGCGTGACTGTTCTTTAATTTATAAATTGAGTAGGTAACGCCTACCTGAACCATGTGCCCAAATTATGGTGGCAACTCAATAGTTTGCCCTGCAATCAAATGGGGCCATGATAGGATTGGCCCCAGACCTGGCCTCGGGATATTGCATATGTATGTATGTGTATATATATATATATGTATGTATATAGTTGTTTGTATATATATATATGTATATAGTTGTGTGATTTGTACACAAATACAAATATATTGTGTATATATATATATATAGATATATATGAAATATACATTTATTTTTAGTAATTTTATTAGTATGATTATATTATTATTATCATTATTATTATTACATACGTTTAGAATGTGGCTAAGATCATGCTGCAGTTTTTTAATTATAATGGTAATTGGACATTTATATAGCGCCTAAAACTGCCAATCAGAATCTGAGGTGCAAAAACATTACACTTATAGTATTTTGTGTGTGCATTCCTTAAGTCCCGTTCCTGGAGCAGCTTGCTTTATCTCAGTATTGTGAGGTGTGAGTGAGGATGTTCAATCAATAGTCTTAATGTCAGTGTATTGACCCGGTATTGATCTGCTGTTGACCCAGTATTGATTACCACAGTTCTGCCCCCCTCTCCGCTTGTGTCTCAGCCCAGACTTCCGGTTGGTTGGCATGAGTCATGCATCAGTCTTGCCTTTGTCTTGGGCTCTTCTTAGACAAGACAATGTCATGCTTTACCTGTGTTTCCTCCATGGGCTTCCTGTACGTGATCCAGCTGATTAAGGTCGGCAATGCTTGTGTTTACATATAGGAAATGATGTGTTTGTATACAGTAAAGTGAAGTAAACTGGACACTTTTGTAGCATAGATCTAGCAGTCTCTCGAAGGTGCTTCTTGCTAGCTTCTTCATTGCTTCTGACTAGCTTAGATGATCTTAGAGTTTGTTAAGAACAGGTTCATTGGTAATTAAATGATGCTCGAATAGATGGAAAATCTCCGCTGGTGGGCTCTCGCACACACGCAGAACCGGTTCACCGTCACATTCGTTGGGCCCACTTTGGGCTCTGCATTGGCCTCCAGTCATCACCAGCAGGGCAATGTGGGCCAGCTGTGGGCCCAGTGAACATGGCTGTGTGGGAAGTTTACCCAGTGTTTACCCTCATAATGCACCTACCCTGTGGGGCTCTGCTGGTCCCTGGCGTGGGCACAACTGAAGACTTGTGATGCCTTTGGGTGCGCTGGGCAATCCTCTTGGTAGAGCGTCGTTTTGGAACTGGCACCATTTTGCAAGACTTCGGAATTCGACCCAGCTTCTCCTAAATGATTTTGGATTGTGATTTTGACTTGAAGCAACCATTGACTAATGCCTTGAGCATTAATAGCGGCACTATAGAAGTCTTTAGATTAGATTAGATTAGATTATTACTGCAACAAAGTTTAACCAAAAGTTGCAGATTTTAGATTGGTTGTATTGCCACATGTGCAGCACATTTGGGAGGTTGCATAAGCAGCTGCAGTGAATAAGAAAATAACAAGTTTTGTTTTTTCTGACAGCGTCTGAAGAAAGATTACGATGCAGTTACTAAGCAACTGGCAGTTGCTAAGAAACAGCTGGAAGACGAGACGATCAAACGAGTCGATCTGGAAAACCGAATTCAGAGCCTCAAGGAGGAACTGGCATTCCGAAACCAGGTCCATGAACAGGTGCGGTTAACGCTTAGAGACATCTGGATAGTTATTTATTATGCACAGTTTACTAGTTTAGGTTTGTTAGATGTCATGTTACTTGTTAGTTATATGCTATGTTTCTTATCTTCATATACACATAAAATACATTTAGCCCTAACTAGGCATACCATTTCACCAAGGCACTTTACAATTATGTTAACCTTATTTTACCTTGCCTTAGCCTACCATACATTTGCCTTACCTTGACTTTATTTTACCTTACCTTATTGTAATTTACCTTATCTTAACTTTTACCTTACTGTACCTTAACTCTATTTTATCTCACCTTACTGTAGTTTGCCGTACCTTAACTTTTACCTTACTTTATCTTAACTTCATTTTACCTTACCTTACTGTAATTTACCATACCCCTAACTTAACTTTTACCTTACTTTACCTTGACTTTATTTTACCTCACCTTAGCTTACTGTAATTTAGCATACCTTAACTTAACTTTTACATTACCTTAACTTTATTTTACCTCACCTCACCACATGTAGTTAACCTTACCTTATCTTAGCTTCTTGTATGCCCCTGTACATTACATTGGCTTATGTAATGTAATTGTAGGAGCTGAGTGAGACGATGCGTCGTACCCGGGTGGACATGGAGGAGGTGGATAATCGTCTGCATGCGGAGTATGACAACCGTCTGGCGGATGCTCTGCGCCAGATGAGAGCTGAGAATGATGAACAGATCCAGGCGAGCAGAGCGGAAGTGGAAGCCATCTACCAACAGAAGGTCTCTATCCATCTATCCATCCAGCCAGCCATCCATTCATCCATCCATCCACCCATCTGTCCATCCATCTGTCCATTGATTGACCCATCATCCATCAGTCTAGTACTTCATTCAGTATATCCATCCATCCATCCATCCATCCATCCATCCATCCATCCATCCATCCAAAGGCATCCATCCATCCATCCATCCAAAGGCATCCATCCATCCACCCACCCACCCATCTTTTCATACATCCATCTATGTCAATCCTTCCATCCATTCGTCAGTGGATTGATTGATTGGTTTATGGTTGTTTAGTTGATTGAATGACTGATCAGTTCTTTAGATTGATTGATTGGTTAGAAAATCAGTTGATTGATTTGTTGATTTTTACTTGGGTTTTTGTTTTGTTAGTGCCTCATTGCATCTGTCTGTTTGTCTTTTTTGAAGCATCTGCCTGTCTCTCTGTCTGTCAATCTGCCTGTTTGTCTATCTGTCTGTATGTTTGTCTGTATATCTGTCTGTGTGTGTCTGTATCTTTCTAGAATTGCCTGCCTAAATGCTTGCCTGTGTTTGTGCAAGACTGTCTGTCTTTGGGCCTGCATGTCTGTGTGCCTGGCTGTCTGTGTCCCTGTAGCAGCCACTGTGAGTCTTACGTCTTCCTTGGAACCTACTTGTTAGAATCTAAAGTTGTGGTGTTACTTGTTGTTTGGCAGTTGTCCGACCTGCAGGATGGTTCAAACATGTGGCAGGATGCTGCACAAAGGGCCCAGGGTGAACTCCGCCAGGTCCAGAAGCGCATCGATGAACTCACCAGTGAAGTCAACAAACTGTCTGCACAGGTAACTACTACGTACCACAGATGACACTGGGACTACATTGGAAAGGTCAGGGTCAAATAGTTAGGTAAAGTATTGGTCTGGTGTCCTATGTTGGGACTTATGGAGGTGCTATTTTTCTTTTAAGCCCTCGAGTTGGCATTGAACAAATCCCAAGGTCCTGGAATGTGTCACAGTGGCCTTTTGGTAACACGTTTGGTCAACGGTCATGCCCTCTGTCACTAGCAGTAGAATTTGGCACCAGCATAAGCTGGGAAGTAAATGGCAAGTCCTGCGATGCACTGGCCTCGTGTCCAGGACGTTAGGATTCACCCATTGCCAGCTCAGGAACCTAAATAAAAGGAAATAAGCGCCTTCCCTATGTCTCACTTGTGGGATATCAAAAGGTCCTGGACATGGAGCCAGTGCTTTGCAGGACTTGCCATTTACTTCCCAGTTTATGTTGGTATCAAATTATACTTCTTGGTGACAGAGGCACGTGTGCACAAACAGCTTGCCTCAGATTTTTACGCAGAATCGCCAGGCTTGAACCTGTAACTTCTGGGTTGCAGACCCAGGTAGCTAACTGAATAGACAAGCATGTTGCCCAGAGTATAATAGTCGGTCTTGACAAGTGACTTAAGCGCTGAATGTAAATGTTGGCCAGTTGGTCACTGAATATTATTTACTATTATTATTATTATTATTATTTTGCATTTATTACATGCGCAAGGTCAGTAAATCTGAATCTGAGATGCAAAGCAATTGTGCGTGAAGGACTTGCTCATGGTCCCTACACAGTAACCATCAAGGATTGAACCTATACTCTCTGCGTTACAAGCTGAGCACACTATCCAATTAGGTACTGTGTCCCACCACGTCTTGCCAATGATTTATGGTGTTCTTGTATCAGTTTTGTTCTGGTTTTACAGGCAAATTCAAGTGCATCACGTGTGGAGACACTGGAGAGGATGCTGCAGAGAGAGAGGGATGAACGCCAGGCGGAAGTGGCTGCCCGTGATGAGGAGATTCGGAGGCTGAAGGCCCAGCTTGAGGAGCAGCTTCAGGAATATCGTGATCTGCTTGATGTCAAGATTCAGCTGGACGTGGAGATTGCTGCCTACCGGAAGCTTCTGGAACTCGAGGAGAACAGGTCAGTTGCAGGAGAGAAATAGCGCCGTTGAAGGGTGCTTTGGAACAGCTGGATATTAGTAATGTAAGTAAGTATCTGTGCACTTAATTAGCGCCTTTTAAGTACCCCACAAAGCATTGCCTATGCTGGCCTCAATGGTGTTACAGTTTATTAAGAACAGATGGCTCTTCATTGAGGAAACAATCCCCTGATAGCTAGAAGTCACCACTAGTGGACTCCCACACACACATGGAACCCACCCAACAGATTCCCATCCAGAGTTCACAGTTGAGCGCCTTGACCTTGCTGCATCGAGGATGGGGAACAGTGACAGCTGGTGAATTCTGCAGAACACAGTTGACCCCACCATCCTGCACTCCCTTGTAGATGGTAGAAGACGCAGCGTTTCAAAACTTTCTGCTTTACATGAACCCTCTAATGAACTCGGATATAAGAGTACACTGATCATGCATTGTCTGTGGGAAGATCAGATGGTGAGTGAGAGGACTGGCCTGCTGCCCTCATGTGCTGAGCCCAAGAAAAGTGAAGTCGCTAATGCTTGACGTTAATGACTGCCTTTCAGGGCTAGCTAAAAAACTGCTTATTTTCTCAGTTTGTTTGTAATGCTTGATCACGATTCATTCAGTAGATGGTGATTGTAATCATAAACTCGAGATTTCAATAGTACCCAGCGAAAGCTAAGTCGCGGGAACTAGCTTATTCGCAGGTGCACAGTCAAAACAAAATCGATAGGTAGTAAGGGTTCTGTCTCAGATCAAGATCTAAGATCTATGGTATTAGCTGGAACATTTACTGAAGATTGTGGTATGAAGCAAAACATAACTGGCACGTTTTAAAAATTTAGGCTACCAAAATCTTCATTTCTAGTTCATTAATTGCACTGTCCATTGCTTCCAGGCTGAACTTGTCACAGGATTCGAGTCCAAGTGGCAGAGGTCAGACACGCACTACTCCAGTGAGTTCTGGCGATGGAAGTGGCAGCCGTAAGCGACGTCTGGTGGAGCACGAGACCACGACCACAACCAGCTCGGTATCTCGGAGAGACATCTCCTCATCGCAGGCGGAGTACATTTCCGTTGCAAGTGGAAAGGGTTCAGTTGAAGTGCATGAGGTCGATCCAGAGGGAAAGTTCGTGACCCTCTGCAATGCATCAGACAAGGTACTTTTAGGACTGAAAGGTCTTTCGGCTGAAGCGCACGCCCGACATCTAGTAAAGGTCCTGTATTTTATAGTGACACATAGGGGAGGCACTCATTTCCTTTTATTAGGCCTCTGATTAAGTAAGTAATGCATATGTTAACACGCCATATGTCCATTGACTGAGCGAAGAATTGTGGCCAAACCGATCTGCCTGTGGACCCCTCCGTTAGGCTTAAAAACTTTTATGCTGATATTTTGAATACATCGATGCTGTTGCATGTTATGATTACAAAGTCTTCATTGGATTAGATTAGATTAGATTATATATACCGGTGTTATGCATATGTTGAGAGGTTTTAAGAGATGCTATAAAAATTGTGTTAAAATGCAGCATAAACCAAAGTAAATGAAAGTATCTAATCTAATCTAATCTATTGACGTCCTCTGCACCGTGTTTATAATACACAAGGCATCAATCGGTAGTCACTTCAGTTGATGTCACAGTCGAAAATCATAAGAAGTCCAGTTGAAATCTGGTATATCAGGGAAATCAGAAGTTCAGCTATGGTGGGTATGGCCAGCTGAAGCTGCCGAGTCTCAAGTTTAGACCTGAATGAGATAAACAACTGATAGAACACACCGTGAATTCCAAAACTACAATGTTGAACATCGCTATGTGAAGGTATTAGTCTAGATAGCTTCAATTTGAAGTTTCAGCTGTACACAATATTTTTCCTAAACTCTTATCATGCAGCTTTTAGGAAGCTGTATAAAGGCGCTACATAAATGCAGGCATTACTCTAACACGTGATTACTTTACGCTATGTTATGTCGCTTGGGTAGGACGTCTCTCTGGGTGGATGGTCTCTGAAGCAGACAGAAGGTGGCAAAGATGTCTCATACAAGATCCCTCGCACGGTCAACCTGAAATCTCGCCAGAATCTTAAGGTACAGTACATTACTGTTCCAGGTTATTTGAGCAGTATTTTCTCAAACATGAACTTTGTTCTAACTATACAGAACTCTAGAAGTACTCATATGCAGCACCCTTTTCAGCCTCGACCATGCTATGGTGCCTCCGTTCACAGCGACCGACTACCTCGACTACATGCGCGGGAAGATCGACTCGATCCGCCAATCCACTGATGGTTCTCCTCCTCCTTCCTTTCCTCCTACGTCATCTAAGCTTTCATGCTGGAAGCCTCTGCCTTTGGACGTCCTTCGTCGGCTCCTGCTGGAGTCACCTGCTAAGTCCTGTGAACTGGACTTATTACCACCATTTTTAATCAAGGATTTTATAGATGACTTAATTCGTTCTTACACTTGCTATGTAATACCTCCCTGGGTCAGGGTTCACTCCCGGCTTCTCACAAACGTGCTGTAGTCTTTCCCTCTCTCAAGCGCCAGGGACTTGACCCCAATGATATGTCTAACTACCGACCTATCTCTAACCTTTCCTTCCTCTCTAAGCTTCTTGAAAGATGTGTGTCCGTCCAACTGGTCGACTACCTTGACTCTAACTCCCTCATGCCTCCTCTTCAATCCGGATTTAGGAAGTTCCACTCTTGTGAATCACTTATTACACGTCTCTTGGCTGACGTCTTTGGAGCTTTTGACCGTGGACATGTTACTCTTCTTGCCCTCTATGATGTTAGTGCTGCTTTTGACACTGTGGATCACTCTATCCTTTTGGAGCGTCTAGAAAAATCTTTTGGCATTTCTGATACGGCCCTTCTTTGGTTTCAGTCATTCCTCTCAGACCGCTCTCATTCTGTTATCTTTGGGCCTACACGTTCCGCCTGGTCCCTTATACCTTTTGGCCTTCCTCAGGGTTCTGTTCTGGCCCCTCTCCTCTACATTCTGTACACTGCCGACCTGGCACGGGTTCTCCTTCCCATGGGTGTTGCTGTCCATCAGTATGCAGACGACACTCAGGCTTTCGTTCATGGCCCAGCGGAAGCGGCTTCCTCTCTGGTTGAGAGTATTCTTGACGCAACATCTGCCCTTGGTCTCTGGATGTCCTCCAATCGCCTCCGACTGAACTCTGCTAAGACCCAGTTCATCTGGCTTGGTGGTCGTGCTCAGCTGGCAAAGATAGATTCATCATCCTTACGCCAGAGGTTTCCGGACATTCAATTCTGTTCCAAAGTCCGTGATCTTGGTGTTGTTCTGGACCGGGAACTCTCCTTGACCGATCATGTTAACAGTGTCTCCCGCTCATGCTTCTACCACCTTCGTCAGCTTCGTACCATCCGCCGCTCCCTCTCCTTTCATGCCGTTACTACTCTAATTCATGCCCTCATCTGCACCAGGGTGGACTTTGGTAATGCTATCTTTGCTGGACTCTCACTTGCCAATATCTCCAAGCTTCAGTCTGTTCTCAATGCTTCTGCCCGTCTTATTGGAGGCGTCCCCAGGTATGGCCATATAACTTCCTTTATACGGGACACTCTACACTGGCTTCCCATTCAGCAGCGTATCCAGTTCAAGATCCTAACGCTTATGCGTAATTGTCTCGTTGGCTCTGCTCCATCATATCTTAAGGACTTCTGCATTTCGGTCTCCTTGGTTCCAGGCCGTAGCACTCTCCGGTCGGCCTCCCTTGGACTTCTGACTGTCCCTCGTATGCGCACTGCTACAGCGCAGTCTAGAAGCTTTGCCTATGTTGGACCCAATAGCTGGAATCGCCTTTCCCGAGAGCTCCGGCTAGTATTCCTCAGTTTGTCTCTTCCGCAGTTTCGCAAGCGCCTGAAGTCTGTATTATTTGCCAGTGGTCTCACTGGTTCGGGTCGGGAGCGCTTCTGATGAGTCTATTCTTGAAGTGGCGCTTTATAAATGTCAGATTACAATTACAATTACAATTATAAATCATATTATAATTGTTATTGTTATTGTTGTTATTAGTATTATTATTATTATTATTATTATTGTCATTATTATTATTAATTTTTTTGCCCGAGGTAGGTATAATCCCTCAGGATTATTATTATTATTATTTTATTATTATTTTATTATTATTATTATTATTATTAAATGAACTCTTAAATCATATAGGCTAATGTCCAGTTACTGTACACCTACAATACATTACATTACATCTCTTTAGTTTTCTGACTCAGGACAGATTTTAAAATTACAGATCTTCAAATTATGTTGCATTTCTGTAGTTTTTCGTTACGACAAATTTTCAGCTTACTTCAGTCCATTTTACATCAACTTTGCAGCTTTCAAAGAAATTTTTGTGCATGCCACACGAGAGCCGCTCCTTAGCTTACTGTAATTTATGTTGGTAATTGGCGTAGATCTGGAGCTCTGACAGCAAGGACCATGGACCACATGGACCGACAGATCTCGTCATGAAGTCAATGTCATGGATTCCCGGTGAAAACCAAAGGACAGTTCTGACGGATTCTAAAGGAGAGGCTAGTCTAATCTAATCTAATCTTGTCAAATCATTTGCTTATAATCTAAAGGTGGAGGTTGATATCTAATCTGATCCCATAGATTTATTTGCTTATAATCGTAAGGAAGAGGTTAATCTAATCCAATCTAATCCTGCCAATTTATTTGCTTATAATCGTAAGGACGATGTTAATCTAATCCGATCTAATCCTGCCAATTTATTTGCTTATAATCGTAAGGATGATGTTAATCTAATCCAGTCTAATCCTGCCAATTTATTTGCTTATAATCGTAAGGAAGAGGTTAATCTAATCAAGTCTAATCCTGCCAATTTATTTGCTTATAATCATAAGGAAGAGGTTAATCTAATCCAATCTAATCCTGCCATCATAAGGAAGAGGTTAATCTAATCCAATCTAATCCTGCCAATTTATTTGTTTATAATCATAAGGACGATGTTAATCTAATCCAGTCTAATCCTGCCAGTTTATTTGCTTATAATCATAAGGACAATGTTAGTCTAATCCAGTCTAATCCTGCCAATTTATTTGCTTATAATCATAAGGACAATGTTAATCTAATCTAATCCTATCAGTTTCTTCTTTACTTATTCTTTTATTATTCAGTTACTTTATTTCAGAGATCTCACTGACTGTGCATTATTATTTATATTTTTTTAATTTCTTTTTTTACTATTGGACATCTTACCTTACCTTGCATTACCCTATGTTATATAATCCTGCCTTTATCTTAGGTGTATTCGTAATTTGTAATGAAGAGTCAGTTACCTTATCTTACCTTGCCCTGTTTTACCCTGTGGTATATAATCTTCTCTTACCTTACCTTACCATACCTTACCTTGGCTTAGCTTTTCTCTTTGCTTAATAATAATAATAATAATAACAATAACAATAAAATAATAATCATAATAATAATCCTGAGGGATTATACCTACCTCTTTGCTTGCTGTAGGAGGTGGCTTGTCGTGAGATGAGAAGAACTGTTCGTACGGCCAGTCCAAGCAGTGACGACCTATCCAGCGCCACAGATGTACGTATCAGACCCCGAAAGAGAGAGAGAGAGACAGACAGAGAGAGAGAGAGAGAGAGAGAGAGAGAGAGAGAGAGAGAGAGACAGAGACAGAGACAGAGAGAGAGAGAGAGAGAGGCAGACAGCAACAAAGACAGGAGGAGGACAGAGATAGCAGAGAGACAGTGGGGCAGATAAAGATGGGCAGATACAGTTAGAGACAGTGACAGACATAACTGTCTCACTGACAGAAATACTGATACAGATATTTAAGTTCTAAGGAACGATTTCTACCTTAGGTTAATTGCTTATCAGTAATATGTAGTATAATAAAGAAATTGTTAATAATGACAACAATAATAAAGTTATCTAACTAGGACAAATTGTTTCCTCTTGTTGAAAGTAGAGGGATCATTTCTACCCCATTTCTAGTAACACCACATTCAAGGTGCATTTAAAGACTGCAGTAGGGATTGGTATAGTTAGTTCAAGGTATTCTTTCATTATAATTTTTTTCAAAGGGGTTGCATTTACTCTGGATAAAAATAAATTTAAACCATTCTTACCGCAGCTTGATTTTTCATTTTTAAGCGATAATTTTTACCTTAAAAGAAAAAATATATATTCTGTAAACTTCTATAGCTTAACTGATGCTCTCTTCTAAGCAAAATTACACTTCAAAATTATAATCCTGTGGACAGAGCAGAATAACAACTACTATGCAACAATGATAATTTCTTATTAGAACTGATGACATGAATTCTGTTTATCTTCTGTTTATCTTTTGTTTATCTTAAAAGGATCGCAGTTTGTTGCAAAATTCATCCTGGAGACTGTCCTCGATCTTCAACATTCTCATGTAAACTAAAATATCGCTTTTCCGAGTAGGTATGCATTTCTTGCCTTTCCCTGTTCTACTCTGTTCAGTTGGTTTCTTATAAATTACCCTATCAACTGTCTTGTGCAGTGGTTTCACTAATGGCAAATACATGTTAAGTTCTTGCTCCTGGTTCTTTATAAATGCAAATGAAAATTTCTATAGCTCCTTTTGATATCTTTGAAGTTCTGATTACTCTTGTTATTGCATGGTAAGGAACAAATCCAAAATGCTTGGATTAGGAATCAGTAGGAATCAGTAGTTGTAGGATTTGACTTATAATAATTTGCAGCTGGGTGCACAGTACTCTAGTGGTTAGCATGCTGGACTGTCAACCCAGAGGTCGGGGTTAAATTTCTTTCAGGGCAGAAAGAACTTCTAAGATTTCTGCTTCACTTGCAGACTAGGCTATAAAATCAGTACGGTGGTGGGATGTTCATGCGGCATGGGAAAGGACTGACCACCCGCCGTCTTATGCCGAGACTAAAAAAATGAGGTTGCCAACGCGTTATAGCCATAGGTGCCTCTCTGGGTTTGTTAAGTTTTTCCAGCTGCTGCAGGACCAGATTCTGTTTTTCATTGGCTTAGACTGTACTGGAAGTAAGAAGTTGGACTGTGTGATCTAAGCTTGTAATGAAACATCGTCTTTTAATGCAGTTCGTAGTAAAATTGGGTTCTGAATTTGTTGGCAAACCTCTAATGATGCATTCTCTATTTTAGATTTTTCTGTGTGTAGTGTGTTTTGGTTAATATTAGTTACATTAACAATAATAATAATGATAATAGTAATAATAGTAATAGTAATAATAATTGTAATGATATTAATACTAGTAATAGTAATAATAATAATAATAATCTCTAACATGGCCTGTTTTTCTGTTTTAGATTTTTCCGTACAGATTGTTTTTATCCGATGTGCTTTTGTCGTGTGTTGGTGCATCACTCACGTCAATTAACTTAATTAGCTGGACTACTAATTAGGTACACTGAATTAGTTGTCTGCTTTTAGCAAGTTAGTTACAGGTAGTGGCTGATTGTTAGCGCTTTCTTTGTTCGTTGGTTGTTTTCAGTGGCAAAGCAGACCGGGGTTTAACCGGTTCATTTAGGGCCCCAGCTGGGAACAGAAAATTATTTCTGTAAGAGTTAAGCTGTTAAAATATCAGGCCCCAACAGAGATGTTATAGGAAAGAATATGCAGGGCACCCATGTTTTAGGGCCCCAGTTGGGAACAGAAAATTATTTCTGTTAGGGTTAAGCTGTTAAAATATCAGGCCCCAACAGAGATGTTATAGGGGAGAATATGCAGGGCGCCCATGTTTAGGGCCCCAGTTGGGAACAGAAAATTATTTCTGTATGTGTTAAACTGTTAAAAGGACAGGCCCAACAGAAGTGATAGAGGGAAGAATATTCAGGGCCCCCAATATTGTAGGGCTCCCGTCAGGAACATAAAATTATTTCTATGTGTTAAACTGTTAAAAGGACAGGCCCCAACAGAGGTGACAGAGGGAAGAATATGCACCTGAAAAGAAGCCCTTAAGTTTAAAACCCCAATCGGTCGCAGAGGAGCATTTTTATTAGCATTAAGCAGTGTTGAAACGCCAGGCCCCAGCAGGATATCATGGGGGGGGTGCAACTTAACCGTGGCCCCAAATTGTTTGCTACGCCACTGTTTATTTTATATGCGTTTACATAATTTGTGTAATTACAATTACAGTGGAAACCTGTTTTAGTACAGAATCTGAAATCTTGTCGAACCATTTTGAATTAGATTTCTGCTGTATAAGGACTTCAGCATATACTTACTTAATGCAAAATTTATACACAGAAAAAGTTGACACATAAACAGAGCTGAATGTTAAGTTAGTTAACGCTAACAATATTATAACAGAACCATTGCTGTCAGTGGTTATCGTTGTAACTGAATCACAGTAGCTGGTACTACAACCAGATTGATGCAGCTGTTGACTGCTATAGCAAAGCTGGTTACTATAACCGGGTTGGCAGGGCTGTTTGGTACTATATTGAGATTGACACCAGCTATGGGTACTATTACCAAACTGACACATGGAGTGATTATCCTGATTGATACTATAATGAGGTAACAGTCAAATTGGGTCTTCAAATGATGCAGCCCTCAAAGTGATTAAGGACTCTACACAGTTGGCACTCAGACTGATTCAGCACGATAGACGTTGGAGTGCAAAGATCACCTTATAAGCTGGCTTGGTGCTGTAACAGATTCAGCGCTATAATCAAGTCTGCATTACAATGAGTTGCCACTGTACGGTTAAACCAAATTTCACAATATAAAAGTATTCAATATAAATTATGCAATTATATATATATATATATATATATATATATATAAAATTACAAAAACATATATTTACAAAAAATATGTACATTTAATGCATGATTACTGTAATTGTAATTATGTATGCATAATATAGAATTATGTATGCATATTGTTTATTCAGTTTTTTAAGTGTAGTTAATCATGTGTTTGCTTCACGAACTGTAGCTTCAGATATATTTAGCGGCACTTTTGAGGAGCTGTTGAAGGCGCTATATAAATGTCTAAATAATTGCATACAGTGGATTGATCTTAAGGTAAATTAGGTCAAATAAAGTAGGGTAAGGTAAGGACGCGGTGGTGTAGTGGTATGGTCTGTGCCTCGTAACCGGAGGGTCGCGGGTTCGAATCTGCCTCAAGCCACTGCGTAGCGACCTTGGACAAGTTGCTCACCCACAATTGTCTGTGAGGAAGGCAACGGGAAACCACCTCACTATCTCATCCCCGGGTGGCATAAAGCCAATGGACCTGCCTTCGGGCAGAGAACTCATCATCAAGGTAAGGTTAGGCAATCGTCTGCTTACTTGTTACAAGCCTCAGAGGTTGGGTTGTGTGGTTGATGGACCTTTTGACTGAAGCACGAACAGGGTACAGCAGTTTTACGAATGACCTTTAACCTCTGACCTTTAACCTCGGCTTTTGAGGTTCAGATCTTTATGTGTTGCATGAAAGTGACAAGTGATTCGAGAGCCAAGCGAACTGCTGTATTGCCGATACTGATATAGAAAACATTTCTTCGATCTGAGGACCATGGGGAAGCTTTTGTTTGTAGAGAAATGATGGGCATTTACCTTTACCTTTCCCTCTGGATTCATTGATTCAAAATGAATCACTAATTACAACTGAGGCAGCAGGATTTGATCCCTGGACAATCTGCTGTGAGCAGTTCAAAGCTTTTGTTATGGAATTTAGTGTATCTTCTACCTCGGATTTGAACCTATTACCCTTGACTGAACAGGGTATCGCACTCATCACTCTGCTGCTAGGATTGGCTCCTGAAATGGCGCTATGTAAAGCTTTGTTACTTTAGATTGACATCTGTTGACTCATGCAAGAATTCTCAGCATGCTAAGTATACTCATAATTTGAGTTAATTGTTAGTTGCATCATCAATTATATTATTTCAATCAGATATGGATATGTTCTTATAATTAAATAATTAATTTAACGTGAATTGTATGATTATTTAACCTACTTGTTCTATTTAAACACCTTTGAGAGGTTTTTTAAATATGCTATATAAATAACTTCATTATAAGATTATCAATTAATGATTAACATTAAAGATATTGTGGCAGTTATATAATTAACTAATGTTACACTATTCAGTAATATTCTAAAAAATAGCAAATAATTTAAAATTAATCATGATTTGAATTAATGAAAGCTCTTAATGTTAATTGATATCAATTATTAGATTAATTATAATGAGTTATTAATATTCATTAAAATGCTAATTAATTAGTATTAATTCAGGTGTTGAGTAATATTGTCAAATTCATGTTCTGTTTCATTGTATTTTGAGCAGTTGGAGATTTTTGTTACACGATGTGGCCGTTACTTAGTTTATCTAGTGATATGTGACTTAAAATCTGTTGTCTTTGCCTTTAAGTTGGTTCTGTGTTTTGTGAAAAAGTTGTTTAATTAAAAGATTAAAGTTTCACAAGTATTGTTTCAGTTTGGTTTCAAATGGAGGTTTCGTTAATTTGTAAGCGTTGGCTTGTTACAGTTTCATATTGCTTCAGACTTGTCGATCGTGGTTCATTTCAGAAATTTGAATCTCGGGGGCTAGCACGGTCCGTGCAAGGGGACCTTAAATAGTGTGGTACCCATTCATACGGGCCGCCGTGATGAAGGATCTCACCCGATGAATTCTCCTATCTGTATGCCCTCCGATATCTTTTAAATAGGAAATAGCCTGAACTAGAAGGATATATCAGTGGCGGCTGCAGGATTATTTGCTTGGGGCAAGAGCATTTTTCGCGCCACATTCTCACAGTCCACCATGCACGGATCTGGGCTGAGGGCCCGCAGGCACATAACCAAGAGTGGGCGGCTCTAGCTGAATCCGCCCACTGGGATATATGTAAATGTAACTTCCGAAATTTCTCAGCGCCACTCGAAAGCCGCGTGAGGGAGACCAACTTATTCAATGGCGTTAAAAGACCCATCGGGAGAAGCGAAATGTATGAGAAAGATGTCTATTTTATGGGGATAGTCTCAGAAGTAAAGTAGTTTCTCATATCCCACAAGTGAGATGTAAGGGAGGCGCTTATTTAATTTTCTTTAGGCCCTTGAGGCGACAGTGGGTGACCTCCAAATTTCCAATATTCTGGACACAGGACCAGTGCATCGCTGGACTTGTTGTTTACCTTCCAGGTAGGTGGCAGCACAGTTTCGAAAAAGACCATTAGATCAACGCTGGTGACTCGACTTCCATACACGTGTTGACCACTCCTTTACATTCCTCCTTTATCCGTCTGTCTGTCTTCTGGAGTTGGTTCGGATTAGGCAGGTCGCACGTGTTCTGCATGCAGGTGCGAATAGACTTGTTGGCGCCCTTTCTAATTTAGTAAGCTTAGGTTCTCGGTTTGCATGTAATATCCATCGTTTCCTGCCCATCCTACAGCGCACCTGGTCTCAGATTTCGGCGCGAGTCCGCCAAAGCCAGCTGCATTTTGCACCTGCCTACATACACTAATTGTACTTGTACTGATCTGTCTCAGCTGGATGACCGCCGATCCGTTTTTAATTGAGGGGGTTGGGTGGTAGTGTGAAGCAGTGAGACAAATGTAAATGTAAACGTCCGAAATATTTCACCGCCACACAAAAACCGAGTCAGGGAGACCACAAAAGACCCAATGGAAGAAGCGAAATGTATGAAGAAGATGTGTATTTTATGGGGATAGTCTCAGCAATAAAGTAACATTTCCCATATCCCAGTGTGAGACGTAGAGGAGGCGCTCATTCCTTTTCCTTAGGCCCTTCGGCTGACAGTGAACGAAACCCAAAATCCTGGACACGGGGGCAGGGCATCGCAGGACTTTGACGTTTACTTTCCAGCTAGGTGGCAGCACAGTTTTGAAAACGTCCATTAGATTAAATCGCGCGCTGGTTACACGAATCGCGTACAAGTGTTGACCATTAATTAACAATCTGTATGTCTGTTTGTCTCTCTCTTTGTTCGTCTGTCGTTGGATCGGATTTGGCAGGTGGCACGTGTGCTGAATGCAGGTGCGAATAGACTTGTTGGCGCCATTTCGAAATTTATTACGTTTTAGTTTTCTGTTTGCATATAATTATATCTGTTCTAGGCTGCCCATCCCACAGCGCAGCTGCTCTCAGATTTCGGTTGCGTTATGGACCTGCTAACTTATAGTTTTGTCGCACTGTCGCAGATCTGGATGCCCGCCGATACCTTTTTAATGGCGTAGTGCCAGAACCAGAGGGATATATCAGTGGCGGCTCCAGGATCGTTTGTGTGGGGCAAGACCATTTCCAAGGAGCGTCACATTCTCGCAGTCCTCCATGCACGGGTCTGGCCTGAGGGGCGCAGGCATATAGCCAAAAGGGGGCGCCTGTAGCTAAATCTGCCACTGGGATATATGTAAATGTAAATGTAAACCTCCGAAATTTCTTAGCGCCACACAAAAGGCGCCTCAGGGAGACCAACTTACAAATTGACGCTAAAAGACCCATTGGGAGAAGCGAAACTATGTATGAGGGAGATGTCTACTTTGTGGGATAGTATCAGCAGTAAATTAAATTTTCGCATATAACCACAAGTGAGATGTAGGGGAGGCGCTCATTTAATTTCCTTTAGACCATTGAGCCGACAATGGACGAATCCCAATGTCCTGGACACGGGGCCAGTGCATCGCCGGACTTGTCGTTTACTTCCCAGCTAGGTGGCTAGATGTTAAGCATTCCTTTACAATCTGTGTGTGTGTGTCTGTCTGTCTGTCGTTGGTTCACATTAGGCAGGTGGCACGTGTGCTGCATGCAGGTACGAATAGAGTCTTTGGCGGTATTTCGAAATTTATTACGTTTAAACCAAGAGGGGAGATGACGAACCACCTAGGTTACACAAAACCCGCGCCAGGAAGACCAGGTTAAACATCGGCGCTAAAACCTATTAGGAGGTGCGAAATGTACGGGAAGATGTGTTTTCAATGGGAAATATTTAGTTTGGACCAGTGGGGAGAAAGACCTTTGGACGGGAGGGCGATGTATTGGGAAATGCAGCTTCAGTGGGAGATAATAGGAATCAACGTCGAAGGAAACCGATTCTCAATACATATTAATTCGCATCAGTTAAGATTCGTTACATATATAAATTATAACAGTTCCGAGAGGTCCTTGAATGGAAATACACGTGTACTCAAATATTATAATGCTTACATACATTCAGCAATTACTACTACTGCTATATGCCAGTACAACAACAACAACTATTACTACTACTACAACGACGACTATGACCATGACCATTATTAGGCCTATTACAATTATGAAGCCTTTTATTATTATTACGCCTATTAATATTAGGCCTAATATTATCATTATTGTTATTATTAGGTCTACCATAATGTAGGGGCTTCTTAAAGCCACGCATGAGCTGCATAAGTAAAACAGCTCGACTCAGTAAGAGACAAGGTGCAAGGGTCAGTTTCAGATCGATGTCTTGACATTAGAGATCTTTTGCAATGTCCAACAACAGCACTAACTGTTATGCATTTATGAGAACCATCTTGTCTCAAAGTTTATAGACGGTCAGTGGATGGCTTTTTAAATAGCTGAAGACTAAGACACAATTTTATATAATTTCATTGCCTAATAGAGTTGTTAAAATTGTTTTATCGTTTGAATGGGTGAGTTAAAGTAAGGTAATTTAATCGAACGGTCATGTAGTGGCTTCTAGTAGCAACGGTTTAATGAATAAAACAGTATTGATGGAAAGTGACTGAGAATGTTTTAGTCAAAATGAGAGGAGTCATTTGTCACAATTGTTGAGGTTTGTTTGAACTGCTCTCAAATACATTGTGTGGCATGGTATTCGATTGGCTTGAACGCGAAATTGCTCAGCGCTATCGGTTGATGCGCTGTCATTATATTTCGGCGCTGAATAAATGATATGTTGCATGTGGCCTATATATACCCGGTATATATACAATATATCCCATATATGTATATATTTATATACCCGGTGTATACATGAGAGTGTGGTCACTAACGTGGGAAAATACGAACTCAAGTGGTGTTGTGTGATAGTTGAGGCAGAACGTTTGCTGTCTTCATTCCTTGAACTTGTGTGTGGTCAGTGAACCGTGACCCTCGAATGGGCAACAAGCCACAAGACACACCTTGTTTTCAGGCGATTTGCATACAGTAGATTGGTCTTGAACTTGATGTGGGTAATGTCAGTCCGAAGCTTGAACGAAGGAGAAGGGAGACGTCTGCGGCTTACTACTAACTGTGCGAATTGATAGAGTCTTCGCTCGGACGTTCTGCAGCGAGCTGAAGAAGAACTCGGGCGATTGGATGGAGGAGTTTTGGTCGACTGGAGAAGCGAGGCCGTGACTGAAGCGACAGAAAGCCTGAGAAGTGAAAACGCACTTAACATTCCAAGGCCGTCGTCTTGGTAAGTGTCGATATATATATATGTATACACATATCAAAGGGGTGCTATATAAATTGATTATATATATATATGCCTAGTGTTAATTTCAAGCCCGTTTAAAGAGTATATGTTTTTAGAATATACGCGCTTGCGTGTACTTAACTGAAATTGAAGAGTCCATGCCTTAGTTGTACACACGGTTTCAAGCGCTTGAATTCTTGTCGTAATTAATACGTGTACGTTGACGTTGACGAGATAATTACGTAGGTATACTATTAACAGTGGGAAGGTTTCTGTATCAAGACAGTTGAATGCTTGACGGAGGCAGATGTGTTATTTAGCGCCTCTTCATGTACTACTCAAAAGGGGACCTCTTGCAAGAGCCACCCCTAGACCTATCGTCTGTTATAAACGCATCCGAAAATAGTCGTTGCAAAATGGTTTTTCATTAACTTATTCATTCACTCAGTTTCAATGCCTTTAAATTTTTACTTGCCACAACAGCAAATTGTTTATTCACGCATTAATTAATATCATTATCAAGTATTTAGAGTGTATATGCGCTTGTATGTTGCTTAATTGAAGAGTGTATGCCATGCACATATATGTTGTGTAGATAGTGAAATTGTTTATCCGCCTGAGATATATGATAAACCTATTGAAAATATTAAGAGTATAAGGCTAGGGTTGCCACATAATTTGAGTATATAAACGCTTGTGTGTGCTTAACAGAAGAGTCTATGCCTTACTTTTACATAGTTTCAAGCGCTTGAATGTCATGTAAATACCGTTGACTTTGAGGGGTTAATTATTTAGCGCATCATCGGGTTATCTATTCAGAAGCGGGACATCAGGCAAGCGCCACATCTAGATCTACTAGACCTAGATCTAGCGTCTAAAAGTACCAGCGTAGCCGTGCCTAGTTGATTCGGTCAATAAAAACTTGATCAATTGCATCAAACAGTTTCTACAGTTCTACACAATAACTGAAGAATAATGGCTGGTTGAACTGCATCCAAAAATAGTCGCTGCAGAATGGTTTTTTATTCACTCAGTCATTTTTTCAATGTCTTTCCATTTTTACTTGCTTCACAGCTTTTTTATTTTCCATTCTGGGTTAATTCTACTTTCTAAAAGTATTTTCTTGATTCCTTTGAACAGATGAGAGAAGATGAACACCATGCAAGAGTCGCAGTAGCTCCTCCTCGCATTGGAATGAGGCCCATGACCCACCAGAAAGACAGCAATAGTAAGTGAACTTGTAATTTTACAATATTTCCCGTATATAAATGATTATATATGCGCTTGTGCCTAATTGAAGCGTCTAAGGCAAAGGGATGCTATACAAAATTGAGTGTGTATAGAGGCCTAGTGTTAATTTCAAGCTTGTGTAAAGGGTATGTGTATTTGTGGAAAAAGAGGTGCTACATAAATTGATTAAACTGTAATCCTAGGGTTAATTTCAAACTTGTTTATAGGGTAAGTGTATTTCGAGTATATATGCGCTTGTGTGTTTCTGTGTGCTTAGTTGAAGATTCTAAGGCAAAGGAGTGCTATATAAAATGAATGTAGTTGGAGTATATATGCGCTTGTGTTTTTGTGTGCTTAACTGAAGCGTATAAAGGCAAAGGGGTGCTATATAAATTGATAGTATATTTGGACTTGTATATTTCTGTGTGCTTAGTTGAAGATTCCAAGGCAATGGGGTGCTATATAAATTGATAAGCCTAGTGTTAATTTCAAGCACGTTTAAGTTTGTTAAAGCTTGTTTATGTGTATTTATAGAGTATGTATGTGCTTGTGTGATTAACTGAAGCATCTAAGTTTGGAATATAGGTGTGCATAATTTAAGTCTAAGGCAAAGGTGCTATATAAATCGATTAATAGAGGCCTAGTGTTAATTTGAAGCTTTATTAAAGCTTGTTCAAGCTTATTTATGTGCAGTTAGAGTTTATATGCACTTATGTGTGCTTAATTGAAGCATCTTAGGCAAAGGGGTGCTATATAAACTGAGTGTAGTAGGAGTATATATAGCCTATGCGCTTGTGTTTTTGTGTGCTTAACTGAAGCGTATAAAGGCAAAGAGGTGCTATATAAATTGATTATGTATAGAGGCCTAGTGTTAATTTCAAGCCTGTTTGAAGGATGTGTGTAGCTAAAGTATATATGCACTTGTATGTTTCTGTGTGCTTAGTTGAAGAGTCTAAGTAAGGCAAAGGGGTGCTATATAAATTGATAAGCCTAGTGTTAATTTCAAGCACGTTTAAGTATGTATGTGCTTGTGTGATTAACTGAAGCATCTAAGTTTGGAATATAGGTGTGCATAATTTAACTCTAAGGCAAAGGGGTGATTAATAGAGGCCTATGTGTTAATTTAAAGCTTGATTATAAAGCTTGTTCAAGCTTGTTCACGTGTATTTAGAGTTTATGTGCGCTTATGTGTGCTTAATTGAAGCATCTTAGGCAAAGGATTGCTATACAAAATGAATGTAGTTGGAGCATATATGCGCTTGTCTTTGTGTGCTTAGTTGAAGAGTCTAATGCAAAGGGGGCTTTATAAATTTAAGCTTGTTCATGTGTATTTATATATGTACTTTTGTGTGATTAAGCACGTTTAAAACATCTACGTTTGGAATATAGGTGTGCATAATTTAAGTCTAAGGCAAAGGGATGATTAACAGAGAGGCTTAGTGTTAAATTCAAAGCTATATGCACTAGTGTGTGCTTAATATTCGCTTTCGCTTGAAGAGTCCATGCTGCAGGCAGCCCTAGACCTATCTATCGTCTGTAATAAAAGGGGTTTATTTTGACTAATAAGCCGAAAATAGTCATTGCAAAATGGTTTTCAATAATTTATTCATTCACTCGCTCATTTTCCATGATTGCTTGCTGATCATGTCCCTAAAATTAGTCAGTGCTTAAAATGTACCTACTACATGTTGTTACGTAACTCATACGTTTGTTGGTGTTCTTCGTTTTTTAGGAAGAGCTGCTGTATTTGACGAAACCGCTGTCATTGGGATTTAAAACACCCTTGAGCCGGACACGAACGAATTTGTCTAGTTTTGAATATTTCTTCTAATAAATTTCTTCTTTGATGGGTTTCTGGTTCGGGAGTGCTGACTGCGTGTAACGACCCTGCCAAGCAGCAGAATTTGGTATCGGGCAAGTCCGGCAATGGCTGGCCATTCTCAACTGAACGGATCAAGGGCCTAACAGGATAAAGCAGCATAAACTGAGTAAGTTCCAAGGCCGGAGAGGCTCTCTCTCTCTCTCTCTCTCTGTCTAAGTCTTGAAAGCCATCGACTGCGACGCAGTCGATGACCTTGAAAGACTTAGTTTATTTTGGCTCGGCTCTCTCTCTCTCTCTCTCTCTTTCTCCTCCTCTTCCTCCCTCTCTCCTCCTCTTCCTCCCTCTCTCCTTGGCACTTTGCCAAGTCTCTCTCTCTCCCTCTTCCAAGAGAGAGGGAGAGAGACTTGGCAAAGTGCCAAGGAGAGAGGGAGGGAGAGAGGGAGGAAGAGGAGGAGAAAGAGAGAGAGAGAGCCGAGCCAAAATAAACTAAGTCTTTCAAGGTCATCGACTGCGTCGCAGTCGATAGCTTTGAAGACTTAGACAGAGAGAGAGAGATGAAGACTTAGACAGAGAGAGAGCCTCTCCGGCCTTGGAACTTACTTAGTTTATGCTGCTTTATCCTGTTAGGTCCTGGACACGGACGGGTCTCTCTCACTCCAGCTGAAGATCGTCCATATCCAAACCAATCTAGGTAGACATCAACATAACGCAAACGATTACACATATAACAAACAGCTCAGCTCTTAAAGGGAAAAAAGAAAGGAAGAAAGAGAGAGACAGAGAGAGAAAGCACACAGGCTAGCAAATAAATCAGTAGCAATGCAAGCAAGCACGCTTGTTATATATCTCACATATGTGAAAACAGCACACAGCATACATACGCAAGAAAAAGAAAGAGAGACAGAGATATAGACACGAGCAAGCACTTAGGCACAGGCAATAACACGCTGAATTTCTAAAAAAATCTACTCTGACATTAAGCGAATACAATTCAACATGCGTAAAAGGATCCACTGAATTAGATATGTGACAGGGGCCAGAATGAAATCGGTAGCAATGCAAGCAAGCACACACAGGCTAGCAATGAAATCGGTAGCAATGCAAGTAACATGCAGGCTAGCAATGAAATCAGTAGCATTGCAAGTAACATGAAGGCTAGCAATTAAATCAGTAGCAATGCAAGCAAGCAAGCACGCACAAGCTAGCAATGAAATCAGTAGCGTAGCAAGTAACATGAAGGCTAGCAATTAAATCAGATAGCAATGCAAGCAAGCAAGCACGCACAAGCTAGCAATGAAATCAGTAGCGTAGCAAGTAACATGAAGGCTAGCAATTAAATAGGTAGCAATGCAAGTAACATGAAGGCTAGCAATTAAATCAGTAGCAATGCAAGCAAGCAAGCACGCACAAGCTAGCAATGAAATCAGTAGCGTAGCAAGTAACATGAAGGCTAGCAATTAAATCAGTAGCACTGCAAGCAAGCACACACAGGCTAGCAATGAAATAAGTAGCGTTGCAAGTAACATGAAGGCTAGCAATGAAATCAGTAGCAATGCAAGCAGCATGGAGGCTAGCAAAGAAATCGGTAGCAATGCAAGTAACATGCAGGCTAGCAATGAAATCGGTAGCAGTGCAAGCAAGCACAGGCTAGCAATGAAATCAGTAGCGTGGCAAGTAACATGAAGGCTAGCAATGACATCAGTAGCAATGCAAGCAAGCACGCACAGGCTAGCAATGAAATCGGTAGCGTTGCAAGTAACATGAAGGCTAGCAATGAAATCGGTAGCAGTGCAAGCAAGCACAGGGTAGCAATGAAATCAGTAGCATGGCAAGTAACATGAAGGCTAGCAATTAAATCAGTAGCAATGCAAGCACGCACAAGCTAGCAATGAAATCAGTAGCATTGCAAGTAACATGAAGGCTAGCAATTAAATCAGTAGCACTGCAAGCAAGCATGCACAGGCTAGCAATGAAATCAGTAGCATTGCAAGTAACATGAAGGCTAGCAATTAAATCAGTAGCAATGCAATCAAGCATGCAGGCTAGCAATGAAATCGGTAGCTATGCAAGCAAGCACAGACAGGCTAGCAATGAAATCAGTAGCAATGCAAGCAGCATGCAGGCTAGCAAAGAAATCGGTAGCAATGCAAGTAACATGCAGGCTAGCAATGAAATCAGTAGCAATGGAAGCAAACACGCACAGGCTAGCAATGAAATCAGTAGCGTTGTAAGTAACATGAAGGCTAGCAATGAAATCGGTAGCAGTGCAAGCAAGCACAGGCTAGCAATGAAATCAGTAGCGTGGCAAGTAACATGAAGGCTAGCAATGAAATCAGTAGCAATGCAAGCAGCATGGAGGCTAGCAAAGAAATCGGTAGCAATGCAAGTAACATGCAGGCTAGGAATGGAAGCAAACACGCACAGGCTAGCAATGAAATCAGTAGCGTTGCAAGTAACATGAAGGCTAGCAATGAAATCGGTAGCAGTGCAAGCAAGCACAGGCTTGCAATGAAATCAGTAGCGTGGCAAGTAACATGAAGGCTAGCAATGACATCAGTAGCAATGCAAGCAAGCACGCACAGGCTAGCAATGAAATCAGTAGCAATGCAAGCAAGCACGCACAGGCTAGCAATGAAATCAGTAGCATTGCAAGTAACATGCAGGCTAGCAATGAAATCAGTAGCAATGCAAGCAAGCACGCAAAGGCTAGCAATGAAATCAGTAGCAATGCAAGCAAGCACGCAAAGGCTAGCAATGAAATCAGTAGCAATGCAAGCAAGCACGCACAGGCTAGCAATGAAATCAGTAGCAATGCAAGCAAGCACAGACAGTCTAGCAATGAACTCAGTAGCATTGCAAGTAACATGAAGGCTAGCAATGAAATCAGGAGCAATGCAAGCAGCATGGAGGCTAGCAAAGAAATCGGTAGCAATGCAAGTAACATGCAGGCTAGCAATGAAATCAGTAGCAATGGAAGCAAACACGCACAGGCTAGCAATGAAATCAGTAGCGTTGCAAGTAACATGAAGGCTAGCAATGAAATCGGTAGCAGTGCAAGCAAGCACAGGCTAGCAATGAAATCAGTAGCGTGGCAAGTAACATGAAGGCTAGCAATGAAATCAGTAGCAATGCAAGCAGCATGGAGGCTAGCAAAGAAATCGGTAGCAATGCAAGTAACATGCAGGCTAGCAATGAAATCAGTAGGAATGGAAGCAAACACGCACAGGCTAGCAATGAAATCAGTAGCGTTGCAAGTAACATGAAGGCTAGCAATGAAATCGGTAGCAGTGCAGGCAAGCACAGGCTAGCAATGAAATCAGTAGCGTGGCAAGTAACATGAAGGCTAGCAATGACATCAGTAGCAATGCAAGCAAGCACGCACAGGCTAGCAATGAAATCAGTAGGAATGGAAGCAAGCACGCACAGGCTAGCAATGAAATCAGTAGCGTTGCAAGTAACATGAAGGCTAGCAATGAAATCGGTAGCAGTGCAGGCAAGCACAGGCTAGCAATGAAATCAGTAGCGTGGCAAGTAACATGAAGGCTAGCAATGACATCAGTAGCAATGCAAGCAAGCACGCACAGGCTAGCAATGAAATCAGTAGCAATGCAAGCAAGCACGCACAGGCTAGCAATGAAATCAGTAGCAATGCAAGCAAGCACGCACAGGCTAGCAATGAAATCAGTAGCAATGCAAGCAAGCACAGACAGGCTAGCAATGAACTCAGTAGCATTGCAAGTAACATGAAGGCTAGCAATGAAATCAGTAGCAATGCAAGCAGCATGGAGGCTAGCAAAGAAATCGGTAGCAATGCAAGTAACATGCAGGCTAGCAATGAAATCAGTAGCAATGGAAGCAAACACGCACAGGCTAGCAATGAAATCAGTAGCGTTGCAAGTAACATGAAGGCTAGCAATGAAATCGGTAGCAGTGCAAGCAAGCACAGGCTAGCAATGAAATCAGTAGCATGGCAAGTAACATGAAGGCTAGCAATGAAATCAGTAGCAATGCAAGCAGCATGGAGGCTAGCAAAGAAATCGGTAGCAATGCAAGTAACATGCAGGCTAGCAATGAAATCAGTAGGAATGGAAGCAAACACGCACAGGCTAGCAATGAAATCAGTAGCGTTGCAAGTAACATGAAGGCTAACAATGAAATCGGTAGCAGTGCAAGCAAGCACAGGCTTGCAATGAAATCAGTAGCGTGGCAAGTAACATGAAGGCTAGCAATGACATCAGTAGCAATGCAAGCAAGCACGCACAGGCTAGCAATGAAATCAGTAGCAATGCAAGCAAGCACGCACAGGCTAGCAATGAAATCAGTAGCGTTGCAAGTAACATGCAGACTAGCAATGAAATCAGTAGCAATGCAAGCAAGCACGCACAGGCTAGCAATGAAATCAGTAGCAATGCAAGCAAGCACGCACAGGCTAGCAATGAAATCAGTAGCAATGCAAGCAAGCACGCACAGGCTAG
Organism: Norana najaformis; assembly: GCA_964023275.1. Classification (NCBI taxonomy): domain Eukaryota; kingdom Metazoa; phylum Annelida; class Clitellata; order Crassiclitellata; family Hormogastridae; genus Norana; species Norana najaformis. Next base: position 4,452,641 of record OZ029921.1, read on the forward strand.
CAATGAAATCAGTAGCAATGCAAGCAAGCACAGACAGGCTAGCAATGAACTCAGTAGCGTTGCAAGTAACATGAAGGCTAGCAATGAAATCAGTAGCAATGCAAGCAGCATGGAGGCTAGCAAAGAAATCGGTAGCAATGCAAGTAACATGCAGGCTAGCAATGAAATCAGTAGCAATGGAAGCAAACACGCACAGGCTAGCAATGAAATCAGTAGCGTTGCAAGTAACATGAAGGCTAGCAATGAAATCGGTAGCAGTGCAAGCAAGCACAGGCTAGCAATGAAATCAGTAGCGTGGCAAGTAACATGAAGGCTAGCAATGACATCAGTAGCAATGCAAGAAAGCACGCACAGGCTAGCAATGAAATCAGTAGCAGTGCAAGCAAGCATGCAGGCTAGCACTGAAATCGGTAGTAATGCAAGCAAGCACACAGGCTAGCAATGAAATCAGTAGCGTTCAAGTAACATGAAGGCTAGCAATTAAATCAGTAGCAATGCAGCAGGCTAGCAATGAAATCAGTAGCAGATGAAAAGTAAGCAAGCAGGCTAGCAATGAGTAGCAGATGAAGCAAGCAAGTTAGCAAACAGCAGCAGATAGCAAGCAAGCAGTTGCCTCTGAAGCTCAATCAGTTGCAGTTGAAGCATGCAGTTGCAGTCAAGCAGTTGCACTTGCAGCTAAAGCAAACAGCTGCAGAGCAGTTGAAGCAAGCTCTTGAAAGGAACAGTTGCAGTTGAAGCAAGCAGTTGACAAAAGCAGCAGTTCAGGCAAGCAAACTTGTGAAGGAATGAAGATCTACACGAAGCTTACCCTTAGCTGAGTTCTGGCGACTGTCCTGTGAGAAGAGGATGAGGAACAACGGGGTCGAGTGGGCCCACCGCTGCCCAAGTGGAAACTCCAGCTGAAGATCATCACCTGACTTCTCCAGAGGCAAACGAATCTAGATAGACATCAACATAATGCAAATTATTACACATTCATATAGCCCCTTTCAATGACAAACAGCACAAAGACATAATTATGAGTAATGCTTGCATCAGCATACAGCTCATAATAAGGCAGAGAAAGGAAGAAAGAAAGACAAAGAGATAGGGGCTAACAGATTAAAAAAACGACCATCAGTTTCGCCGTGGAAATCTAATTTTCTGATAATCAGAGTCCTCCATAATTTTACAAACGAGATGCTCTATTTCTAAAAAATCTACTGACATTTAGCGAATACAATTTAACATGTGTAAAAGGATCCACTGAATGAAGGATATTTTCAGAACTCCTTGGCTAGTGCCATAACAAATACTTCTAAATATCAGATATAACCCCTATGCTTAAATCTTTACAGTGGCTTCCTATTCAGCAAAGGATCTGTTTCAAAATTAGGACTTACAGTTTATAAAACATTGAACTACGGCCAACCACAATACTTGAAATCAGTCCTTATTCCCCAGACTTACCATTATTCTGCAAGGTCATCTGATTGTCTTTATCTGGTCATACCTTGGGCTAGAACTGTTCTGGGTAAACAAGCATTTTCGGCTGCTGGACCAAAATTCTGGAATTCCCTCCCTGTGTCTGTTCGTTCTGCTCAGTCGCTTCTGTCATTTCGTTCTCAGCTTAAAACTTACCTGTTTCAAATTGCTTATCTACCATAGGCTGCCTCTCTGTCGTGCGGATTGACCTTCTGGATATCGACCTGATTGTAGCTTGTTTTTGGTGTGCCATCGGTTGATGCCTTGTGCATTAGACACCGGCGCATTAGAAGTTGCTAATTATAGTTCTTATTATTATTTGACATCGGCTCAAAAACTGTTTCTAGTGTGGCCGTGCAAATGGAATTTTAAAATGTCAGTCCTTCGAACAAAATGGCGAGCGATGAAACAATCTATAAAACATTAGAAGCTGGACTGCTAAAAAAAAATCGGCTGCCTTCTGGCGAATGCAATTTAACTAGATGCATTAATGTATTCGCCACACGACATAACATTTATAAATCCAAATTCGCGTACACATACTGCTTCTTATATCGCACGCCATTTTGTGCAAATTTATTCATGTAACGAAATTTCGCGAAAATTGATTTCACAGCGAGAGACAGAGAGACTGGCTCAAATACTAAGTTCAAATCGATCAGTAATTCTAATTCAGGCTCGCAACGAAATCAATAGCAATGAAATCAGTAGCAATGCAAGCAAGTAAGCACACAGGCTAGCAAGGAAATCAGTAGCAGTGCAAGCAAGTAAGCACGCAGGCTAGCAATGAAATCAGTAGCAATAAAAGCAAGCAAGCATCACAGGCTAGCAATGAAACCAGTAGCATATGAAAAGTGAGCAAGCAGGCTAGCAATGAGTAGCAGATAATGCAAGTAAGTTAGCAAACAGTAGCAGGTGAAGCAGGCAATGAGTAGCAGATGAAGCAAGCAGTTGAAGGAATCAAACAAGCAGTTACAGCTGAAGTTCAAGCACTCTACAGGAACGAATCGAACGTAATTAGATAGATAGACAGTCAGGCAAACAGGCAGGCAGACAGACAGACAGATTTCACTGACTCACTCACTAACTCATTGACCGACTGACTCATGCACTCATCACTCACTCAATCATTGAGACTTGTATAAACAGCAGAGTGAGTGCCTCGAACCCTTAACCCCAAAGTCCTATACTGGCATTACTGCTCACTTATCAAACCGATGCCAGGTTCCGACGTCGGTCACGGTCCGCAGGTTTCGCTCGGGTGGTTTGCATGTGGCTCTGCTTGGTCTGGGAATCCATGGGATTCAAAGCTACGTCACGCCTGACCTCGTTTACACGTAATGCCATCTATCTAACTTTGCTCCTAACAGGGCAACAATTCTTGTGTTAATTGTTCCTGTTCTTGTCTCTCACTTCCTCTCCATTTCCCTTAATTCCCATCATTTCTTCTTTTCTTTGCTTTTCTTCATTTTCTTCCTCTTTCTTTTGTTTCCTCTCTAAATCGATCTTCAATATTTTCAACTCTTCTTTTTTCTTCCTATTCTCATCTCTTCCTCTTCTTTCTTTGTTTATTAGATTACATCTCTTCAGTCTCATCATCTTTGTTTTCTCTTTTTTTTCCATCTCATTTTTCTAAAACTTTTTTCCTCTTCTTCCTCTTCTTCTTCCTCCTCCTCCTCCTCCTCATCTTTTGACTTTTAAAACCAGATGATGGATTGCTTAGACTCACTAGCATCTTCCAGGTTCTTTCTCTATTGATGTCAGCTCCTCATTCAGCGTTTCTTCTTGTCACTGTTTCTGCTTCTCATCCATTTCTCTCTCTGTCTCTCTCTCTGTCTCTGTCTCTGTCTGTCTCTGTCTGTCTCTCTGTCTCTGTCTCTCTGTCTCTGTCTCTGTCTCTCTCTCTCTCAACAGCACAGAGCATACAGCTCATAAAAGGAAAAAAAGAACAAATCAATTCTTATCAGTTTTGTCGTGGAAATGACACTCTGAATTTCTAATAAATCTACTGACATTTAGCGAATACAATTTAACATGCGTCACATCGGCTCAAACAAATTTTTTTTCACAGGGAGGAGCCAGAAAATTGTTTCTATTGTGGCGGCGCATATAGAATTTCCTGAAAATCTGATTCCTCCGTACAAAATGCACAAATTGCCTCACCGTACAGCTCATGATAAGGCAGAGAAAGGAAGAAAGAGAGACAAAGAGATCAGTTTCGCCGTGGAAATCTACTTTTCTGATATTCAGAGTCCTCCATAATTTTACAAACGAGATGCTCAATTTCTAAAAAATGGATCAGTAGCAGTGTAAGCAAGCACACAGGCTAGCAATGAAATCAGTGGCAATGCAAGCAAGCAAGCATGCAGGCTAGCAATGAAATCAGTAGCAATGAAGTCAGTAGCAATCCAAGCAACATGCAGGCAAGAAAGCACACAGGCTAGCAATGAAATCAGTAGCAATGCAAGCAAGCATGCAGGCTAGCAATGAAATCAGTAGCAATGCAAGCTACATGCAGGCTAGCCTTCCTATTCTCATCTCTTCCTCGTCTTTCTTTGTTTATTAGATTACATCTATTCATTCTCATCTCTTTTCCTTCTTCTTTTTCCACCTCCTTTCTCTTAAACTTCTTCTTCCTCTTCCTCCCCTCCTCCTCATCTTTTGACTATTTTAAAATCAGATAATGGATAGCTTAGACTCACTAGCATCTTCCAGTTCTTCCTCCATTGATGTCAGCTCCTCGTTCAGCGTTTCTTCTTGTCACCAATTCTACTTCTCATCCATTTCACGCTAAAGAAGTTGCATGTGATGCTCGCGCTGCTGAAGCTGGATCTATAAAACACCAAACATTTCAAGAAATTGTAATCGCAGGTGAATTAAGCAGCCTAGAGATAATAGCACTAGTTTTACATGATTAAGGAGAGATTCTTCGTTCTGAGGATACAGCATGGCAAGCACAGTGAAGATAAGCAATGTCAAGTATGGTTATCATGTGGATGGGAGAAGATCCATTGCAGAACATGCCACCTATGCCAATCAACCACCATCCCCTGGAGTCGGTATAAGGGGAAGGATTCAGTTTAGTTTTTATTATTTATGCATTTATTGAGCAGCGCCTTCTAATGCCTAAAATCAGTTGATTGGGGTGAGCAATTGCGAGTGAAGGACTAGCTCAAGGACCCTACAGCTTTAAAATGAAAACTTGCCTCTTCAGTTAGAGCAAAGGATGGTCTCGGTGTGAGTTGCAATAACTGTCCGACTTACCTTACGAATTCTCCAACTCTTGGTGAATTCTTGCAATATCTGCGCTGGTCTTTCACTTAAAACTGAAAACTATTTCCTTTTAATTACTCGAATAAAACGCGTCTCTCAATACCAACTCAAAATCAATGCAAAGCCAAAGGCACTGTGCTGCCACCTTGCGCCCAAACTATAGATGGGCGTACAAGTGTTTACGAGTGTCAACAGTCTTATCTTGCTCTGGAACGAGGAGGAGCGCCCAAACCAAACGGCCAGCGCACCACATGTCTGTTTTCAAACGAGTCTTGATTGAGTGTAGTCAGCAAACCGTGACCGTTATAACAAGTGTGAAGTGAAACAAAAGAGCATTCAAACCAATCGGCCAGCGTTTTCAAACGATCTGCATACTGTAGATGGGTCATGCGTGGTCAGCGAACCGTGACGGTGTAAAAGATGTGGAGCGAAAAGGAGTGCTCAGTCCAATCGACCCGCGTGGCACAAGACTGTTTTCAAACGATTTGCATATGACAGACGGGCCTTGAACTTGAGAGTGGTCAGTAAACCATGACCGCGTTTATCAGGTGTGGAGTGAGAAGGAGCGCTTAAACTAGTCTGCCATGATAAAGCCAAAAATGGGACAAATACTATAAAAATTACCCTAAGCATGCACGCGCATCCTTATCATACAGTCTAAAGTTTGCCTTCGTGCTATCTTGAGCATATTAGGCCAGGTGACCAGTGCTCTCCCTCGCCGGCTGATCTTCTTACTGATAGTTCTGCTGTTATTTAGCTAATATAATAGAAATAAATGCATAAACACAAACTAAAAGATGGATAACTAAATAATTCTACCAACATCTAGGAAATAAAATTTGAAATGCGTAACAACATCCATTATGTAAAGGACATTTGACATTTGCTTCTTACGCAAGGCCCACATACTACTTTCAAACCATCAGTCACCGTCTCATTGAAGTAACTGTATTAAAAATGTTTTATCTTCTCTCTTTTCCACCTTCTATTTTTTATCTTTTATCTTTTCCATCTTCTACTTTGTGCTTATGTCACTAGGGCATAGGGCCTAACAGATAAAATAATAAATTCTTACCAGTTTCGCCGTGGAAATCAAATTTTCTGATATTCGGATTCCTCAACAAGGTAATAGGAGAACTAGAGAAAGTGCTGCCGTGTATTAAAATGAGCTGTACCTGCCAGAAGTGACGTATCACTAGGCCAGCTAGTAGACGGGTCAGCTGTCAACAACGCATCTGCCAAGGCAGTTAGGATGTAGAATTTGGCCAAATTTATAATAAACATATCTTTGTCTCCAGCCCCACTGAATTTTGTTTGTTATTTCTAACTCATGTATGGGACGCTAATTTTGCGTTTTCGTTACGTAGGTGTAATACATGTTCTCAGGCGCCTCTGTGCGTGAGGATGCCGGTTCATGGACCGGTCGTGGCTTTTTCAGAGATTTTAATCTAGGGCTAGCACGGTCCCTACACGGGGACCTTAAATGGCGTGGTACCCTTTTAAACGGGCAGCGGTGATGAAGGATCTCACCCGATAAATTCATTGAATAATGATCGGGGTCGAGGCCATACGGTCGTCATAGAAAAGGGTGTACATTTACTTTTTCACGAGTCCCTGACAACGCACGTCTTCTTCACCTAGAGTACTTTGATTGCATAACTCTACAGGTCTTTGAATAGGGTCAATTGTGGTACGTAGGCTTTCATAGTAGCTGGGCAAAGTAAGTTATCACATTACTTGAAATCCACTTAAATTGATTACTTTGGCACAATTTGTTAACATCATCATCAATATCATCATCAACATCGTCATAGCCATCATCATCACAGTAACTGAAAGTAACAAACATAATGTAACTTCAAGTTGCCTTTATTAAAGAAATCTCTTCTAGAACCAAGTCAATAAAAACAGTTGCAATAATAATATGATACATAAAAGTTTCTCAATTACAAAACACATAAAGACAGCTAACAGTTCACTGCCCTTTAAAAACGACAGTTTTCATCCTGTACAAGTCCAGAGTAAGTTTTGTATTGGTGATGCAGTCTAATTTTTATGTACGGTGAGGCAATGGACCTTATCAGAGTAACCTGGTGGGATTGGTGTGGTTTCCAGCCCATGCTCAGCAAGAGAGACAGAACTCTCACTGCCAATAAAACTTGACAAAATATCATTCTTTACATCCATAATTACATTATTATTAACTACAGGTTTCTTCGAATACTACCATTCCTACTCTTACAGTTAATTCGATAACCACCGAAACGGAACCGAATTTTAAAAATAATACGAAAAACCGGAAACTGATACCGACTTAAAACACCGATAGGCCTACCGACTCAATTCTAGTTTGCGCATGAGCATTATAGCCACATTATGCTGAATGGCGCTTACAGACACTGGCATTTGATGTAGCCCATGCATACAAGCCTTATGGATACCTTCAACTCAGTACTAAAGGCCACTTCGGTCAGGCTACAAAGGCCTGCGCAAAACTGTGCTCGATTATTAAGTATCTACTCTGTATTTGATTAAATACCATTTGCAGAATTAATTATCAATTTTAAAATGTCTATTTTTTCAAATTCAGTTTTTGAATCCGATATTTAATTTAGTCTGTCTGTCTGCCTGTCTGTCTGTGTGTCTGTCTGTCGTCTGTCTGTCTGTCTGTCTGTCCACATTCTCCAGCGTCTTTGTCTCTGTTCGGTCTTCCTTTATCTTTGAAATTTTCGTATAATTTCCCACAAAAACTGAATTATACAGCATGTACATAAATCTAAGATTTTTCATCCAAGTGACCCTTGTAGGTCAAAATATGTGACCTAAAGAGGACCTTGTAAGTTAATCTTTGTTGCAGCAGCGCCATCTGGGCATATGGAACACGCATACAATCGAGGACCTTCAAGTTTTTTCTAACTTTAGACAACGGAATCAGTTTATTGGGGCCAGAAAATCCGACACAGAGTCGATTAAAAATCCTAAACTGGCCTACATACATACATACATACATACATACATATATGCACAACTATCATGTGAATCATTATATACATATATGGAGACATGTAGTCTGTATGTTTAGTATACATATTTTAATAAAGACGTATATAACATATGTTGCATGTATGTATGAGGACAATTGATATAGCGCTTTTAAGCACCTCACATAAGCGCTGCACGCATGACTTTCTAGCTGATATATGTATGTATGCATGTACGGCATATACATAAACATGTATGGCATATACATATACGCAAGCTTTAATCAAATGTTCCAGATTAGGGTTAGGGCCTATATACGGCGAACCAAAGGTCCACTCTTTCATCCGAACGGATGTATTATTGCAAAAACATCGTCCATGCAGGCCACCAAAGTTCCGGATAACTCACCTAAGTCCTGTCTCCAGCCATTGGCGGATTTAGCTATATGCGCGGAGGAGGGCGGTTCCTCGTTCCGCTCTAGGCCTATATGTTGGCGCCCCTCAGAACAGACCGTGTTTGGTGGACTGCCACAACATGGCGCCCCTCTGAAAAAGTCCTTGCCCCCGCAAGCAATCCTAATTCCGCCACTGTCTCCTGTTAGCCTATATAACCGAAACTGCAGCCGACTTCTGGTATGTTTTCAACTTAACTTGATGAAGTTTCTGATGAAGGTTTAATAATTGTTCAAGACCATTTCTTGTGAGAGAAATGCGTATAGCTGTCAATTATAGCATCGCACATAACATTGACCTAAAAAGTGGCTCGAGGAGATTCGAACCCTATAATGAAGGTATAATAATTGTTGAAAATCGTTTCTGCCGGCAACTGATATCAGCTTAATTCCTATCAATAGGCTATATGTGACAAGTCGCCTTTTGAAGTGTTGCCTCCGATGTTTTGCTCCCTTTTCCCTAAAACTGATTTTTCCTTACCATGAAATTTCATTTCTTCCCGGTTTAAATCGACGGCCAAAAACAAACAACAGTTTTCCGCTGACGGAGTCGCCCGTATAGCCTACCACTGTCAGGTAATTTATTTATATTTTTACCCGAGGTACATAATGATCATTCAGTAGTCAGAAATTAACACAGGAGCAAGAAAGGCATCTGAAAGTAACTGGCCTCATCCTAAGTTTATTATTTTTAAAGTTAATATTTATTTATTATTGTTGTTGTCGTCGTTGCTATTATTTATCTGTTTTTGTTTATTTCTCTGCGCAGGTCTTCCACTCCTCTTCCACAAATCCTCTCCTGATTCTTCTTCGTCTCCTTATCTGTCCTGCAGATCCAATTCCAAGCATCACCCACCGTAGCCGTCTGACTGTCTGCCTGACTCTTGGATCCTGTCCTGGAAACGAACCCTCCTTGCCTATCGGTTCTGTTTTGAATGAGCGTCTGTGAATAAGTTGGTTCCCGCGACTTAGCTTTCGTTGGGCGCTAATGAAATCTCAAGTTTACGATTACGATTACTATTTATTTATTTATTTACTTTTGTGTGTACGTCTGTATCGTGGTTGTGGACATATTAATTGCCCTGCGCGGGTGACGCTAAGCAGAGGAAACACACTCGCTCGGTTTTATCATCAACATGGACTCCCTGGTTTAGCTCTTTAGTAGCTGTTTGGTAGCTGTTCAGCATAGCATCGCACAGCATGGCGTAATAAAATAATGACCAAACATTCATTGTCTCTTATCCGACTTGTTGCTATTTCGGACTCAGCAGACGAGATGAAGAGGCAAAGTACACGTCGTCTGCGTCGGAATCTGTTTCTCTGAGCCCCTCACCCGCCGGTCACAAACTGCTGTGTAAAATGCAAATGCAATTAAATTCGTCTAAAAACTTATTTTATGCTGATAAAAGTGTAAGGTAAGAAAAGCTACTTACCAAATTATACCTTATCAAATGATACCTTACCATATTTACCATGCCATAGATTAGGCCTACTTCGCCATAGGGTGAGGGCCGGTAGGGTGGGGTGACTGAGTGAAGTGAGGTGACTGGCACCGTAGTCGTCTGGGGATTATAGGACGTCGGGAAAGGGAAATTCACGCTCGCTGGGGCCAAACTCGTGGATAGTAGGTTATGAGTGTTGGGGAACACTGACGTGCGGAACCAGAGGAGGCTAAAGTAACCTTGGAAGACTGTCGACAAAAAATTAACATTTTTCAGTCGTTGAGATTTAGCCGACCGCGTGCAGGCAATCTAAATTTCTGTCGATTTTCCAGCTCATCGCAGCTTTATTGGTTTATCGAGTCATCCTTCCCGCACCTGCCTATTTCTCGTTTCCTTCCCTGCCGACTTCCCAGGCTTTTTTCCCATCCCGAAAAATAGCCAAGACTTTTGAAAAATTTACCTTAATGGTAAAACTTTTTCGAGCATGGTCCTCTGTCCTCTCGTGTGCCTACGCCATTCGATATCAGCATCCAGGTCTTAACGACATCTTTTGGATTCCAAGGTCGTTAACGTCGGCATTGCTTTAACTTACACGTTTAAAAAATCTTTCCAGAATTGTGTGTATATTATGATATGTGCTACGCTGTTTCTCTGCCTGACCCTTGGATCTTGACTTGGAACCGAACACTTTTGCCTATCGATTTTGTTTTGACTGAGCGCCTGTAAATAAGCTGGTCCCCGTGACGTGACTTTCGTTGGGCGCTATAGAGATCTCGGGATTACGATTACGATCTGATAGTCAGAGGGCTAAGAAAAGTTTGAAACTGAGGATTAGTAAGCATAGGCATTTCCCATTTCTCTCAGCTCTTAAACACAACCCACCCTAACAGCTCCTCTCCCCTTTTCTCTGGTCTTCTGGCAACCGGACTTGGTTCTTGACATGGCATCTTTGGACAACCCCACTGACTTGACGCAGCGCTAGTGAATAAGCTGGTGCCCTGCGCTTACTTTTAAGCAGCGCTTTAGAAATTTAGAAATTACGATTGCGATTACGAGGCCATGGGGAAGTTGAACCCCAACAGGGACGACTTATGCAAATTTATTAAAGATGCTGAAAACAAGAATACAATGCCTATTCGTTGGAGATAATATATTGAGTGGATCCGTTCTGTGTATATCGGTTTATTAGTTATCAGCAAAATACTCAGAAAAAAACTTAGTATTTTAATCTTTCTATCTTAATTATGTATATTTACTATTATAGTTAATTAAGTACATAATTAGTTAGCTGCTAATTAAATAGTTGAATAATTGAGATTATTTAGCTACTGGCATTGTCAAAGTGGCATGATAACTAGACTATGTTCATGTCATTTAAGGTTCCATTAATATGTAACATATTATAAAATCTGTTACGTATTACAAAATATGTAATGTATTACAAAATCTGCAACGTATTACAAAATAGTAACGTATTATGTAATGTGTTACAAAATATGTAAAGTGTTACATAAAGGTGTAATATGCTACTTGCTGAATTAACTTGTTACATAAAAATGTAATTAATTAAAGGCTTTGAATCAAATTTCTTCGTGTGACATATTTATCAGCATGTTAAATCTAAAATAATTTTCTTAATATTTAGTTTTATTATTTCATTTAATGAAAATCCTTTACAGAATGCTCAAACCTTTGCAGAGAAAGGTTTCGCCTTTTCTCATTTGTCCAGAATTAGATTCGTAACATCAGAATGCTAACAGACATATATTGTCTGGTGATAAAATCAGCACACAAGTTGCAGAAGCTTTCTTTACAGTGGCTTCTTAGAAAAGACGCATCTAAGGTGTGTGTGGCTGTTCGATGTTGGCAACAGTGGATTTGTTGGCTTATAATGTATTATAAGGGTCACATTAAATATCTGGTTGTATGCCACAGTGGCTGGGTTTGATTATTAAAGGCCACTTTAAAAGTCTGGATGTAGGGAACAAGGGCTGAGTTTTATCATAAAGGGCCACATTAAGATTCTAGTTGTAGAGCCCAGTGGCTGGATTTGATTGTGAAAGGCCACAATAAATGTCTTGATGTATGGAATAGTGGATGAGTTTTATTTTTAAGGGCCACACTCAGTGCTGGATTTGTAGGCCACAATGGCTGGATTTGATTATACCACGCAAATATATGTCTGTGTACGAAAATTCACAGTAAAATCAAGTATCATAATTGATTTTGAGTCAGTCAGATATTCTGTTAGCATATCACAAATTCAAAGCACCAAGCTGAAAGATTGCCTTTATTTATTCAATTTTATCTCTCTGTAAGTCAATTTGTAAAAACGTTCTTGACTTTTGAACTGGCAGCTCGATTGGCTAATAAAACTTCGCCTCTTGTGGTAAACACAGAACCAATAGATTGAACAGAATGCTAAAAAGAAGTTCTTGTACTCGCACAAGTTAGTTGTAACTCACGAAAGCACGATGGCGTCGTAAAATAACATTAGAATAATAATCGGTAATAACACAGACAATGTATCGGCCAGGCGCCATTTAAAGCGACTGGCTCGACTCGATGCATGCGCACTGCAACTTCCGGGCCTTTGGGTCAAGGAAAAATGTTATGTAAACGAGTTGCTTATGTAGGTCCTATGTATGTATATGTATGTATGTATGTATGTATGTATGTATGTATGTATTTGAACATTTGTGTAGTATATTTTAAGGATTTCACAGAGAAGCTGAAACATGGTCATCTGACACCTGGTCATCTGACACCTGGTCATCTGACACCTGGTCATCTGACACATGGTACATGGTCATCTGACACATGGTCATCTGACACCTGGTCATCTGACAGTTCTAAAACGTATGACTTACGATAAGCTTAGAATGTTGGGTTTTGGGCCGACAGCGATTAAGTTATGAATTGTATTGTGAATTGATGAGAAGTGATGTACTCGGTAAAGTAATGTAAATCATCAACATTTTTCACCACTGTAAAATGCTGCATTAGAGAGACCAGCTTATCTATCGGTGCTTAGTCAAATGAAATCCGTAAAGCCAGGTTGTTGGGTCAGTTTTGGTGCCAGGTTGAAATCTGGAGAGCTTAAGACAAGGACCCTGTCAGATGCTAAGACGGAAAGTGTTTATAGTGTGTGGATACTGGAAGGTTGTGAAAGAAGTGAATACGGATGCAACAACTGAGGAGTTCAGTTGGGACTTTTGAGTCTGAAAAGAAATCAGATGAGGAGTGAAGAACAGTTCACTCATTCTCCACCTGTCGGAGAACAGTGACAAGTGGTGAATGAGTGAGTTGTTGGGAGTCTTTTGGAAGTTCATTCCTTAGAACTTCAAGGCAGAGATCAAATATGACTGGTTTAGACTGCATCAGATAAAATTTGACAGAATGCCAGTGTTTATCTCCTTCTTCTTCTTATCTCTCCACTCCAATCCCAAACATCACTCACCCTAGCTGCCACGGTGTCTCTCTGCCTGACATTTGGATCTTGACCTGGAACCGAACCCTTTTTGCCTATCGATTTTGTTTTGACTGAGCGCCTGTGAATAAGCTGGTCCCCGTGATGTGGCTTTTGTTGGATGTTATCGAAATCTCGAGATTACGATTACGCTTATGAGTTGAAATGTAAAGAGCTAACAAGAAACACATTACTGTATTGTGTCATATTGTATTACATTGTTTTGCATTGTATCATATTGCATTTATTATATTGTATTGTTAGTGCTGTGTTGCATTTTATCATACTGCATTGTGTTGTATTGCATTGGTATTGTTTGGGGCAGAAGTTGCCTGTCGCATGGGCGTCGTACGCATGCGCGAAAATGCACAGATAAAAGCATACCTCCCGGCAGAGACAGACGGACGGGCGGACGACACAAACCGCCATTTTGTATGTCATGCATGCTGTTGGAACCGAACTTGGGCGGAGCCAGAGAGATGACCGATTGCAAGCGGGCACGCCGTCCCTCGGCTCCCCACTCGGCGATGCCACCGCCCTACGAGCATCCGCACTGGTCTACGACCATTCCAGGCAGACGACCGTAAACGATGTTCATGTAATCGTCATAGTAGAGCATCGAGATGGCGGAGACCTTGCGAGGCGAGCAGCACGGGCCGCCAGCCGTCCCGGGGATCCTGTTCGCCTGTGAGGCGAGGTTCGTGTGCGGGTAGCGCTGGTAGTAGTAGAAGGGACATTCGCCGGAGCAGTAGTAGGCTGAGTAGCGCTTCGGGACGATGACCCAGTCCCAGCGGAACAGCTCGAAGTCGACCGTGAGCGGGTAGCGGCAGCAGCGGCTCTCGGCGCTGTTCTCGTCACAGTCGAGGTCGATGGTTCGCCTCGGACGAGAGGTGCCCTGGTCCCGGACATGGATCTCCAGGTAGGGCTTCTGCGGTAAGACAACACGACTGACTGACGGTAATTTACGCTTCTTCATATCATATAGTATAGGCACTCTTGTAGAACCGCTCTAGATAATTATAATCGGTAAAATCTAGTTTTCAGCACAGTAGCGCTATGTAAGCCTTTTACAGTGTGCATTACACTAATGTTTTGCTACATAATGTATTACACCAATCGATGCTATGCTATGCAGTGCTATGCTAAGCAATGTTATGCTATGCAGTGCTATGCTAAGCAATGCTATGCTATAATATGTGAAGAAAATCAGTACGAAGAGTATTTGCATGCTTGACTTTGTGCCTATGTACATTTGTTCCTGTGCACTTGTAAGTGTATTTGTATGCTTAAGTATATGTTTGTGTGTGTTTATGGGTGTGTGTGTGTCAATGTGTACATCTATGCCTATGCTTCGTGTATGTTTATGTTCAATTTTTTCCGATTCGATCATTTTTTTATTGCCACCTATAATAACAATCAAACCCACCAATCAACCCACCCAGAGTGATAAGAGTACACACATTCCCAGATACAAAAGGAAGCAAAAAGGCTGCTCCAAAGGAATAAAATGCCGCTAAATAAAGATACCTATGATATGATACAAGATATGAATGAGTAATCTGAGAAATACCAGTTACAAGAATCGAAACAACAGAACACAAAACGATGATAAACAGATTAAATAACTTTAATTAGTAAAATTTAATGAGTAAAAAACGATGATAAACAGATTAATTAACTTTAATTAGTAAAATTTAATTAGTAAAAAACGATGATAAACAGATTAATTAACTTTAATTAGTTAAATTTAATTAGTAAAAAACGATGATAAACAGATTAATTAACTTTAATTAGTAAAATTTAATTAGTAAAAAACGATGATAAACAGATTAATTAACTTTAATTAGTAGATATTGTGTTCACATAAACACACATATGCTTCTTAAATATCTGTAAATTGGACAGACTACGAATATCCAGAGGCAGACTATTCCAGTAAGAATGGTCCACGCATTAATAGAAAACATCATAATGTCGATTCGAGCAAACTCACAGTAATATTTATCCTCAGCTCTAGTAAGGTAAGTGTGGTGCTCAGACGAAGCTATCAAGTAGTCATTGAAGGAA
Organism: Norana najaformis; assembly: GCA_964023275.1. Taxonomy (NCBI): domain Eukaryota; kingdom Metazoa; phylum Annelida; class Clitellata; order Crassiclitellata; family Hormogastridae; genus Norana; species Norana najaformis. Next base: position 4,467,789 of record OZ029921.1, read on the forward strand.
GATAATGTTCATACCGGTACATGAATTTTAAATTTTAAAATTAATTATTTTAAATCTATTAATATGTGTACATGTGTGCCTATGTGTATGTTTATGTGCATGTGTCTGTGTATGTCTGTGTGTATGCGTGCTGATGTATATTAGTGTCTAAGTGTATGTCTGTGTGTATGTACAAGTGTCCGTGTCTGCAAGTGTGTGCATGTAAGTGAGTGCACTCACCAGCACTTCTTCTTCTTGGTTTTGCGGATTGATGATGGCAAGCGGTTCACCCCTTCCATCAGACGCCTGGACGATGATTCCATATGACATGTTGATCTGCGACACCCAATTCTCGACGTACGTCTTCATGTTGAAAACGAACCACTGGCCCGTGTCGGTCAGCTCGTTCAGGTAGACCTTCTTCTTGTGCAGAAGCACCCTGTCCTGTGCGGGAAGACGCCCCAGGCGGTAGAGTAGGATCCAGGTGGCGATGAGGCTCGTGTTGACTCGTGGCCGGCGGATGAATATGCCGAGCGAGGCGTTGACGATCTGTTGGTGCGCCATGTCGGCCGTGAAGTTGAAGTTGAAGACGTTGCTCGTGTTTCCGGCGACCTCCGGTGGCGCTAAATAAATCAGACAACAGCTGATTCAGTTTCTGGTTGACTGACTGAATGAATGAAGGAAGGCATGACTGACTGACTGACTGAATAAATAACTGATGCAGTGAGTGAGTGAGCAAGGGTGAGTGGGTCGGCGGGTTTGTGGGTGAGAGTGGGAGTGGGAGTTAGTGAATGAGTGAGTGAGGGAGGGAGGGAGGAGTGATTTGTTCAGAGTGAGAGAGAGAGAGTGAGTGAGTGAGAGTGAGTGAGTGAGAGAGAGAGAGTGAGTGAGAGAGAGAGAGTGAGTGAGTGAGTGGGTGATTTGTTCGTCTATTTGTATGTGCAAACACTACAAAAGGAATCCCAAACATAAGTAGTATTTGCCCGTTTCTCTAAACTCCTACAATCTACTGAACTTCTGCTCCCTACTTCCTCCTCTTTACCCTCCCCATCCTCTACTGTCCGGGATCTTGGAATCATGCTTGACTCAACACTCTCTCTCAAACCTCATATAGCTGCAATTTCTCAAATGTGCTTGTTTCACCTCAGAATAATCCGACAACTTCGCTCTACTCTAGATTCAGCATCGCTGAAAATGCTAATACACAGCCTTATTCTTACAAGACTCGACTACTGCAACTCAATACTCTATGGTCTTCCTGAGTGCACACTTCTTCCCCTAACTAAAATACTACACCAGGCTGCACGACTGTGTCTTGGACTTTCATACCGAGGTCACATCACTCCTGCCCTTCGTTCTCTACACTGGCTTCCAGTATGTGAGCGTATCCGCTTCAAGCTGGCTCTCTTCATCTTCAAAGCACGTTCAAATCATCTGCCATCCTATTTATCTTCCATGGTTACATCTTGTAACTCTGTTGAAGACCGATCCTTTCTTCCGTCAGCATCTGCTGGAAAGTATATTGTTCCGGGTACACGTCTTGTCTTTGGCCGGCGTTCATTCACAGTTGCTGGTACCTCCATCTGGAACTCTCTACCTCCTTATGTTCGTGACTCTCCTACTGAGGCTGTCTTTCGCTCTAACCTGAAAACTTACCTCTTCCAGTCTGCTTATGGTTCTTAGTGCTTCACTTAAACCGGCTTCAAGTGCACTTCTGAACTTTGTAGGGAGGGCATTAACAAATTTTAGTTGTATTGTACTGATCGTAATGTAATGATAACGTTGGACAACGTACGTTGCGTGTGTGACGTAACATGTTTGATAAGCCACATAAAGTGATCGCGTGACAAAAATTTCATGGATAAACTTTCCAGGCTGCCCTTTGAACCTGTGGATATCAGGTGCAGCTCTGCGGTTTAACTGGCTTCCAATTGCTCTTGAGATATAACCGGCCCCTGTAACAACACCTGAGATTTAAATGACCCTTCCTATTGCACCTGAGATTTAAATGGCCCTTCCTACTGCACCTGAGATTTCAAGAGCTCTTTCTATTATACCTGATATTTAAAAGGCTGTTACTGACACTCCTAAGATCTAAATGACCCATATACTTTACAAATTTATACCTTATATGTAATTCTCATATAAACATATATACATCTAAGTAATACCTGTAAATACCTATTATATACCTATCTGTATCTATGCCAATTTATACCTATGTAATGGCTGCATTACCTGCATTATACCTGTCTGCTACCATATTTACCTACATAATGATTAAATGTTACCTGTATACTACCATTACATTCCGATTGTAAACCGATGTAATCTCAATATATACCTGTGTCATATCATTACATACCTATCTAATCCAAATTTATACCTATTTAATGACTACTTACAGTTACTGATACTTCTTTTACCCACAAATACCAATATATACCTACATAATACTAATATAGATACCTGTGCAATACCAATGTACATATTTACAGGCCTACATATATAAACATTTATTACTATTATCTATACCCATTTATTTCCTGCCTACAACAGTAGATACCAATGTACTAGCGCCTCCTAATACCATATTTATATGTAATACCAATATAGATACCTCTGTGTAATATAGGTATCTGTCATGTTTTTCTGAACTGTGGACTGACCTTCTGGATATATCGACCTGATTGCGGCTTGGCTTTGGTGCGCCATCTGTTGATGCCTTGTGCATTAGACATTGGCACTTTAGAAGTTACTAATTATTATTATTATGCAATACCATTATATATACCTATTTAAATACCTTTATATATCCAAACAATACAAATATATTTATACCATTGTAATTGTAATTTGAAATTTATGTAGCGCCTCCTGATACCGTACTTATATATCTATTTAAATACCATTATATACACATATTTAAATACCTCTATATATTCGTATACACAATACCAATATATATACATTTGTAAGGGTTATATATATGTATACACAATACCAATATATATATATATATATATGTATACACAATACTAATATATATATACTTTTGTATGTGTATATACCTTTGTAAATATATACCTTTTGTTTTGTAATTTTAATTTGAAATTTATGTAGTGCCTCCTAATACCATATTTATATACATGTTTAAATACCATTATATATACATATTTAAAGACCTCTATATATGCTTCTATACACAATTCCAATATATATATATAAGTATTTTTTAATTGTAATTTGAAATTTATGTAGCGCCTCCTATTACCCTATTTAAATAGCATATTTAAATACCTGGCTGAGCGAAGACGATGACTCTGATCGTCGTGGCGTATGAGTCATCGACCTCGACCTCGTGAACTCTGGCCAGCTCATCTTCGACGCGCGAGTCGTTCTGGAACGTGTAGTGTTCCATGATCTTCTGGAGCTGCGGAATGTCCGGCAGGCGTCTTCCGGTCACGTTGGGCGGGTTGCTCAGTCTCAGCTTCCGCAGGATGTCCGCCTTGATCGACTCTATCCGATAGCTGCGCTTCACATCGCGGACGCTGCAATGCGTGCAGTTTGCCGACGACGAGCCATTTCGCACGTCGTCCGATACGTTTTCATCGTCCATCGTCGTTACTGACCGGCGCGCTAGCCGGGCCTCGACCTCGGGGTCCCTGGCGGCCCTTGAGGCGTCCGTGGGCGCCCGGGGCCGTTGACTGCGCGTGCCAGAATGGTGGCGATCGGCTTCAGAGGACGAGATGGCGACCATGACGAGGACCGAGATGAAGAGGTCCAACCGTCGAATTCGACGCAGTGGCATAGCGGGCGAGTGCGGGCTTGGCGACGACGGTGTATGTAGTTCGATTCCCGCCTAGGTACGGCTCGTAAGTGGCATAGAAGAAGTACGTCGTGTTGCTATAGTGAGCACAGCTGAACGTCGCAGTTAAGTGGCCCAATCTGAGTACATACTGCGCCAAAGTGTCGTGCCTGCGATAGATCAGGCGCTCAAAGGTTCCAAGTTCCACGATGCCACTGCCTCTGCAGCTGCAGCCCGTCGTAGGTGCTGCCGCTGGTGTCCGTGCACTTCGTTGCGTCTCTTTTGTTCGTTCGCTCGTTCGCTCCTTCGTTCGCTCAGCTGATACGAGGTTTTAGGTCGAGGCGTTTTCCTCTCGTCTATATATAGGGTGCGCATGCACTGCGCAGTGATACTACGACGCAAGGTGTCGCCAGAGTCGTTCGTGCAGGTAGCATGCGGAAGGATGTGGTAAGATTAAGTAAAACTGAGGCAAAAAAGAGGAGGAAAGGTGAGGTTAGATGGCGAATAAGGACATAGACTTCCACAAATCCTAACCTGATTCTTCCTCTTCCCCTTTTCTCACTTTCCGGTTCAATTCCAAACACCATCCGCCGTAGCCGTCTGACTGCCTGCCGGCTCTACCCTGGGATCTTCACCTGGAACTGAATCTAACACTTGCTGCCTATCGATTCTGTTTTGACTGAGCACTTGTGAATAAGCTGGTTCCTGCGACTTAGCTTTCGTTGGGCAGTGTAAAAATCTCGAGTTTACGATTACGATTTACGATTAATGCGCAGTGTAATGTTGAGCAAACCTCCAAATTTTTCAGCTCCACTAAAAAGCTTCGTCGTCGAGACCATCATATTACCAGACACCGTTGCAAAGAACAGTTTACTGTCCACCAGACAGTATACGCCTAACCCCATATTCGCATGATCTGTGCTAATATTAGCGTCAAAGCTCACGCATCCAGACATCTGAGTATCCGGTTGGTCAGTCACACGTTCTGTCATCTAATCTCCACTCAGGGTAAACCAGACAGACTGAGCCAGACAGACTGTGCTGCATACCTTGAGCTTTGCCTCGAGATATGAAAGTTAAAGCTGTCCGAAAGAAATTGCGATTCGAGGACTTCTACTCAGTAGTATGTGGACGTTACACTTGCTCGGCCAAACGGACCCCTACGTGTAACTCGGCTGTATTATCTTTCGCTTTAAAAATTCACTTACAACGACAATAACGACAATACATGTAACAACAATAATAACAACAACGAAGACGACAACAACAATAATAATAATATCAATGCTTTTGCCTTTCAAGGTACTTTTGCTCCACCAGATCTTGACGATTTCTAGCCGTCCCAGAATTTTTCATTCTCCTTTTAAATTTTTAAATCCTGAGGGATCATATATACAGCGGGTAAAATTATTATTATTATTATTATTATTATTATTATTATTATTATTATTATTAAGTAACTGCTAATGCGCAGATGTCTAATGCGCAAAGCATCAACCGATGGCGTTCCAAAGTCAGACCGCAATCAGGTCAATATCCAGAGGTTTTTCCATAGCGACCGAGTGGCCTTGACCCAGCTCATTTTTCAGTTAATTAATCGGGTGAGATCCTTCACCACCGCTGCCCGTTTGAATGGGCGCCATGCCACTTAAGGTCCCCGTGTAGGGACCGTGCTATCCCGAGATAGATGTTAAGGTAAGAAGCGAAGAAATCTTTCCTTAATCTTTCCTTTAGATTCCCCATTCAACAGCGATAGTCTTTTGGGGCTTACATTTATCGGCAGGGGCTACCATTAACTCCAGTTGTTCTTCAGACTTAGAGAATGGGGTTGTTAGAGCACCAAAAACCCCACCCCAATCTTTCGCTCTGTATTGGCCCCTGATTTCGTGTTTGTCGAGGGTAAGACTGATGACAAAGACAGTCGGAATGTGAACTTTTGATCTCCTAATCATTTCCTCTGCCCTGCCCTGCATGCTCTTCATGACAACTTCAGACTGAACTCGCGTCTACTACGCTGTCTAACAAATAAACTGCCTTATCTGTTAGATTTATTTATGAATTTATCAGTTAGATTTATTAATTAATTTATTCGTTAGAATTATTTATTAATTTATCAGTTACATTTAGTTATTAATTTATTCGTTAGATTTATTTATTAATTCTTCAGTTAGCTGTATTTACCCATTTCAGTTATATTTTATTTCATTTTATTCCATTTATGTTCAGATTATTGTGGTTGCAAGATATATGTATGTATGTACGCAGGTATGTATGTACGTATGTATGTATGTATGCATATTGTATGTATGTGCAAATTTAAGTACGTACGTACTTATGTATGAATGCATGGATGCATGTATGGATGCATGCATGTATGTATGTACGTACGTATCTATATGTACGTCACATTCTTACATTTCTACGTATGCATAACCTAAGTATCATATGCCTTAGACTTAGTAAATTTGCAAACCTTTGTTTTTTAAACGTCTGGCTTTTGTTCCAGTTGAGCAACATGTTTATTATTTACCTCCTCACTCAACGACGTCTTTTATACCCAACCCCATACGTAACCCATCCCCACACGGCCACCATATGCATACTTCTTAAACCATTTTTAAGACCAAAAGCTGCAACTCAGAGAAAAGCTGTAGGAGCACGTGACTGGCTCGTGTCGGTCGCGCGCAAGGCATGCCGTGAACAGTAACCGCCAATATGCTATAAATATATATATATATAAATATATTTAACTATACACACTATAAACACATGTAACAAATATATATATATATATATATATATATATATATATATATATATATATATATATATATATATATATATATATATATATATATATATATATATATATATATATATATATATATATATATATATATATATATATATATGCACGTGTATGTATACATGAACATATAATGTGTTCTGAGGTAGACACATTTTAACCATATTCAGCTTTGGGCTTAAGATCCTATTCTGAAATACTTTATAAGCTGAAATTCAAAAAGGAACAAAATTTGTTCTCTCGCTTTGAAAATGCTTTCAGCATTCGTGTGGGTTTCACCTCTGGGTTAGTGGGCTTCGCCCCCAAATCTCCACTTGGTCCCCTAGTTATGTACACTTCTGGACCACCTTACATGTATATACCAGTGGCGGATTTAGCTATCGGCGTAGGGGCGGTTGGCCCCCACCGCCCCTATTGGTTATATGCCGGCGCCCCTCAAACCAGACCCGTGAATGGTGGAATGCCAGAATGTGGCCCCCACTTGAAATGCTCTTGCCCCCCCCATGCAAGCAATCCTAATGCCGCCACTTATATGCGCACATAATACTTTTTCGCAGTCTTAAGTTTACATAGCCTTGCGATTAGAGTAACATCGGGTTATTTTTTATCAGAAATACTCCTACCGAATATGTAAACAATTCACCTCAGAGTACATAAGACGTGAAAGAAAACTAACGTTAGTGCTAGTGGGTAGAGTAAAGCCATGGCCTGATTTATTAGGCCTAATAGGCCTATGCGATATTTAAGAAATCAAAATTGGTACGGAATACCGATATGGTATCATGCGCTATAATGGTACAGAATACTGGCATGGTATACACAATACGCAATATTGGTACGGTATATCGGTACCATGGTACGGTAGCGGTACAGTACACTGGTACGGCATATCAGAACAGAATACGGTTATTACCGCATGGCCTATAGATGCCTACATCCTTGAGAGTAGAGTTTTATTGTGAATTATTAGGTTGCGTTTTTAATTAGTGTTCGTCGTTATCTGGGCCCTCTAGTGGCGGTGATTAACCTCAACGACAAGCGATTTTATAGTTCCGGTTGGCTACGGAAGCGGAACGGAAAGACTTTGTTCCGTACACTAAACTACATACGCACTCGACGTTCCTTTCAGCGGAACACTGGAACGCGCGATCCATCGCTCGTTCCGCTTGGAACAATTTAGATACCGGCGTATTGCCAATGGATGCTCGACAATTTTCGTTTGCTCAAACTTCTAATGTGACGAATTTAGTAGCCGATTGGACAGAGCGCTTGGCTTGTAACGCGAAGAGTACGGGTTCGAGCCTCCTACGTCTGCGTTCTTGGAGTTGTTTTTCTCCTACGCCATCGGTTTTGGGTGTTTTGACGGTGTCCGGATTTTTGTCATCGACTCGTCCGCCCAGAGGGGGTTCAGGTTAGTGGCTGGACAGTGTCGAGCTCCGGTCTGAAGGTCCAAGGGAATCCCTGCATAGGCGCTGACTGTTCTATGGTCTTTCAGTTCCACATCAGGATTTGTGCGGACTACTGTACTGTAATACTCTATGACCTAAAGGCCGGCAGCTGAAGTTAAGTAAAGTATCAGATTCTCATATCCCACAAGTAAGACGTAGGGGCGGCGCTCATTTCCTTTTCTTTAGGCCATTGAGCCGGCAGTGGACGAATCCCAAGGTTCTGGACTCTGCCTGCACACACACCTTTAATACTAACTCTTCTGTCTGTAACCTAGGTGTGATCTTCGACCAAAACCTCAGCTTCTCTGATCACATTACCCATCTCTCCCGCTCTTACTTCATGCATATCCATGACCTTCGCAGAATTCGCTCTATGCTTTCAAACTGCATCAACCATCGCCACATCCACAGTCCATGCTAAATTTGACTATTGCAATTCACTATTCCTGGACATAGGCTCCACCCAAATAAGCCGCCTTCAAGCCATACAGAATGCTCTTGCTCGTGCTGTCACCAAAACCCCCAAACACCATCACATCTCCAGTCACCTCATCCTTAAAATTTGGTAATCGTTCCATAGCCATATCTGCCCCACCACTCTGGAATAAACTCCCACAGAATTGCGACAGTTTCCTGACCCATCATACAAACTCACCGATGCTTCACCGCTTGCAATTTCGGCTTCGGCCTTTCACTCAAAACTCAAAACATTCCTCTTCCACAGATCCTACCTTGACACCCCTTCTTCCTCTTACCTGTCTCTCCTCTCCAACCCCAAACATCACCCACCGTAGCTGCCACGCTGTCTCTCTGCCTGACTCTTGGATCTTGACCTGGAACCGAACCCTTTTGCCTATCGATTTTGTTTTGACTGAGCGCCTGTGAATAAGCTGGTCCCTGCGGCGCTGCTTTCGTTGGGCGCTGTAGAAATCTCGGAATTACGATTACGATTATCCTGGACACGGGTCCAGTGCATCGCAGGACTTGCCGTTTCCTTCCCAGCTTACGCCGGTACCAAATTCTACTACTTGGTGACAGAGGCATGATGTGCGCGAACAACTTCCCAGGGTCCTTACACGGAGTCGAACCCGTGACCGCGTGATCACTGACCAAACGCGTTACGGATAGATATATGCATGTATGTATCCATATGTGACTATATACATATATATAGCACTCTGATTAGCACTTTCATATATATATATATATATATATATATATATATATATATATATATATATATATATATATATATATATATATATATATATATGCATGTATGTATCCACATGTGACTATATACATATATATAGCACTCTGATTAGCACTTTCATATATATATATATGCATGTATGTATCCACATGTGACTATATACATATATATAGCACTCTGATTAGCACTCATATATATACGTATCCATATCTAAATATATATATTTATATAGATCACGATTACCATGTGCGTTTACCATGTACAAGGTCTCGGCTGGAATGTTGTAAGTGCATGGAATGGTAGAATGCCGGCATGCAGGGAGTGGCACTTGACTTGGTTGACTGGAGGCAGGTGCGTAAATCTACCGAGACCCGAATAGAAGCCGATAATGGAAATCGCGCTGCTGAGCTATAGTTCTCTGTTCCAGGGATTAAGGCCAAGGCGCCGAGGCCTGGCCTTGCACGGCAGAGGCCAAAAAGACCGGTACTGAATGTCAGGCTCGCGCATGCGTGCTGGTCGTTAGCCTATTTGATACAGCAATAGGCGTCCGTCACTGTATGGTATGGTATGCTAGGCATGGTATGCCATGCATTTTAATATCTTCCGCTGTTTAACTGCGTGGTATTTTAAAATAAGATACCACATGGGGTGCTGTGTGGTTTGCTGGTATGGTATGTCATGATTTGTGGTTCCTGGTTTGGTATGATATGATACAGACTAGCATGGCTTGATGCGGTATGGGATTTTTATTGTTTTACATACTTATTTTTTAAATTTTTTGATATTTTGTATTATATGTCTAAATGGTAAAGTGTGATGGTATTAAAGGGTATTGTCTATGGTTACATTGTTTTGGATCATTGTATTAAATTGTATTATGCAGCATAATTAGTCTATTCCGTGCAGAGAATCCGCGAGCTAGTTAAGCAAAATGTCCCTTCTGAGGAATATCCCGCGTTGCTCTCCCTCTCGCTCTCCCATCCCCGTTTCTTCTTCTTTACGTGGAGTGGAATCTGGAGCCTTATGTAGCGCCTATCTGACGCTTTAGACAACAAGCAATGGCGCAGATATGAGAAATAGCGGCGTTGCATTACTAAGTTCTATCTACTGTAATATGTGCACTTGCTTGTCTGCGTAGCTGTTACCGTAATCGTAATCGTAAAATCGAGATTTAAACAGCTCTCAACGAAAGCTAAGTCGCGGGAACCAGCTTATTTACAGGCGCTTAGTCAAAACAAAATCGAGAGGCAAGAAGGGTTAGATTCCAGGTCATATATTCCAAGAGTCAGGCAGGCAGGCAGGCAGGCAGGCAGGCAGGCAGGCAGGCAGGCAGGCAGGCAGGCAGGCAGGCAGGCAGGCAGGCAGGCAGGCAGGCAGGCAGGCAGGCAGGCAGGCAGGCAGGCAGGCAGGCAGGCAGGCAGGCAGGCAGGCAGGCAGGCAGGCAGGCAGGCAGGCAGGCAGGCAGGCAGGCAGGCAGGCAGGCAGGCAGGCAGGCAGGCAGGCAGGCAGGCAGGCAGGCAGGCAGGCAGGCAGGCAGGCAGGCAGGCAGGCAGGCAGTGCTGTCTCTCTAGATCCGTCCTAAGTAGGACTCCTGTGAGCGATGACATAATTTACATGCCATTCACCCTCTTATCGAAGTTTCGTCCTTCAACATGTCGAAAATGCCCTTCTCATCCTAAATCAAACCTCTTACGTAACAGACGCTATTTTCATTCGAAGACAACAGCAACTAACATGATGTAACGTCCGCCAGGCTGTCATTGGTCAGTTCGTGAAAAGAAGTCAACTGCCATTGGTCAGCGATTGAAGCACGAAGCACCGCCCCTTTGGCTACGTCAAAGCTGATGTAGTGTGTCCGACAAGCGGGACTGGGTTCTCCAAGCGGAGCCCTAAAAGAACAACAGTAAATGCCAATAAATTAAGTTTAATTGTCTTTAATCACCCCCTATCGGTTGCGGGGTATCTGGGTTAGTATACAATCCATCTGACGCAGTCCAGACCAGACTAAGCGGGCCTGGGGTAAAAATTTGTTTGTGTCAACGGCTCCGTCGTCGATTTATGGTGGACTTCAGTACGAGTGATGCATTTAGGGTGTTTGTTAGTCCCTCACCCTTCAAAGTCGTGTCTTCTAAAACATACACTACTGTGGATGGAATGTTCTGTCGTGCGGCACTGTCCTCTTCTCTGTTCTTCTCTGCTTTCCTCTCCCATTGTCTCTTATCCTCTTCTCTTTTTTCTGTCTCCTCTGTAAGGAGCCATTTTGGATGCAGATTTGAACCCGACCAATCCGATGGCGCGCTGGGTCTCTGATCCAACGATCACAGTTTCGAGACTGCTTAGTCGTCTCTACGTAACGACCCTGTAAAGGTTGTTCGCGCGCAATTGTCTCGCGCCGCATTTGCAGATTTACTGATCTTTTGCGCGTAATAATTCTTCTTCTTCAGTGTTCTTCCCTTAGGCAGGTCCAAGAATCCCACGACGCCACTCCTTTCTGTTCTGTGCCGTTTCCTTAACTTCTTTGTAGCCCCGTCTTCCTTCTTTATCCATCATCCAGTCCATCAGTATATTTCTTGGTCTTCCTGGAACCTTCTTTTCTTCAATTCTTCCTTCAATCACTGTCCTCAGGAGAGAATGTCCAGGTAATATGTGATCAATCCAGTTCATTTGTCTCCTCCTTATTGTATTGACCAGTGTCCTTTCTTCCTGTACCAAGTGCAACATCTCCTCATTTGTTTTGTAATCCTTCCAGTTGACGTTGGCCAATCTTCTCCATATCCACATTTCAAATGCCAACTGATCTATGCTCGCCTTCTGGCTTCTCGCGTCGCGTCTGTTTTCCCCAAAAAGTGCCCCCAAAAGTAGGCCTATTACCCAACTCCTCCCTCGTCTCTTCCGTTCCCATTCGTTCCCGTTTGTCTCCTCCCTCCAAACCCCTACCTGGTCTTGTCTACTGTGCTGTGCTCTACTCTCTTCCCTCCCTCTTCTTCCCTCTCCCATCCTCTGCTCTTCTCTGTTCTTCTCTGCTTTCCTCTCCCATTGTATCTTATCCTCTCTTCTTTTTTCTGTCTCCTCTGTAAGGAGCCATTTTGGATGCAGATTTGAACCCGACCAAGCGAGTCTTGCTGCCTGAATGATTTCTCTCTGCCTGAACCGTAATTCAGCTGATTAATATAGTTATTCTGAAAATCTGCCGACGTCGAACAAGCGCCCATTTCATTCCTTATTCTCGCGCCGTAGCCTCCGTAGAGATCTCGGCTAAAATGCAGTAATAACATCAACTAAACGACAAACAACCTTATGTTTTGACAACGAAAATGATATATGTCGTAGGCCTACTATTCGCGATCAAGTGATGCTAAACAATCTCCTATCTAAGCTTCGTGCGCACTACTTTGGGGGATAGCGCGCACAACTATTTTCTTATGGCGCACAAATTTCGTTAGCGTTCATATTATTTCAAACCTAAATTCAGTTCATTCTTACAGCTGCAGGAATATTTAGCGTATTACGTTCGGAGGGTCAAAGTTTCCGAATCCCAAGTTGCGAAACCCTATGGCGTCACCTCGCCTAGGTTGTGAGGTTTCCTACCAGACATTCAGTAAATGTTGGCACAGGTGGGCACCAATTGTCACCGATGGCTCCTCGCAATGGCAAGGTGCGCAGTCTCTATACTCTGAACTCTAGCTCCGAAAGACGGATGCTTCGTGATATACAAGTCTAAGCCTGATTGCTACCGCCATTATTGTTGCATGATCGCAAATATATCATGCATACCCGGTCTGCGGTGTAAGTAGTCCTTAGTTTTCATAATGCAGTCACTGTTAGTCACAAGGCAATTTTACTTTAAAGTGCTGTAGCCTATTCTACTTTACTGGATGCCTTTGCCCGGTGCTTTTTTTAGACAAAGGGTTCCGGAACCGAACAATTATGGAATTTTGTGCTAAGATTTCATTATTTTTATCAATCAATAAACACCGAAAACAGTGTAAAGTTGTAAACACTGAAATTGAATTAAAATAAGTTACATTATATTACATAATTAAAAAACAGTAACACGGTTCTTTTATTAAAAACTAAATTATTTTTTTATTAGCCGATAAAAGGTTCCGGAGCGTTCCGTCTGAAAAAAGCACTGGTTCTACCAGTTTTAACACAAAATGATCTGAAAGTAGGTTTTTGGTTAGAAAAACATCTGCGAACGATTTAAGACAAAGCGGCTAAGCAAAGATTTCGAGATTGAACTGCCAGTCTTGGGTACAAAGCAAACTGTAATGCTCATGGCGAACCTACCATAAGCTGGTAAACACGGACGAATTATTTAAAACGACACAGGCATCACAGTTAACCTTGTAACATTAACAAGGTAGCCTAATTTAGGCCATAGTACGCAGTTGGCGTGCAGACATCCCAAAAGAGACGGGAGGAGGTCAATGACAAATGTTGACAGGGGGAGCTAGGGGTTCAAACAGGTCGAAGACAAACGAGAAAATCAGTTTAGATTGTCTTTATTCTCTGTCTGCTTTATACAACGCGATTTTGTAGCCTTTTAGTTGAAGCCTAACAGATGCACAATCTTGCATAGTGTTGGTCTCAAATATCACCGCCCACGCGGTAGATCAGTGGGCGAGGGGCGAACATATGGAGGAAACATTATCAAACTCATCGATGCTCCACCGCTTGCGATTTCTGCTTCGGCCTTTCACTCGAAGCTGAAAACATCCCTCTTTCACAGATCCTATCCTGATACCCCTTCTTCCTCTTATCTCTCTCTCCTCTCCAACCCCAAACACCATCCCCCATAGCTGCCACGCTGTCTCTCCGTCTGACTTTTGGATCTTGACCTGTAACCGAACCCTTTTGCCTATCGATTTTGTTTTGACTGAGCGCCTGTGAATACGCTGGTCCCCGCGACGTGGCTTTCGTTGGGCGCTGTAGAAATCTCGGAATTACGATTACGATTACAAACACTGATGCTGAAACAGTCTTGATGAAAAAGGCCAAGCCAGTGTGCCCACGCACACGAATTCTGGTCGTCAGTAGCGCGTCACACCTTGCACGCCCGGCCCTAAAGTATGCGGGGTCCGAGGCAGCAAGTGAAGAGCGGGACCCATGCAAAAAATTGCATTTCGACATATAGGCCTATTAAAATAATGCGAAATCCATATTACATTGGTTATTGAATACAATTTTACAAAATGTAAATCAGCCTCGAAAGTGAAAATACTAAAATTTTTACTATGAGAGCAACAATTACAGTTTTATTCGTTTAACTGAATATCTGAAAACTCAAAAAAGGTGTTAATAATTAAAATATTTTGGTATGCTAATTGAAAGTTTGTTTATCAATATATAGACACTAGCATGGGTTGTATCTTCTGCTTCTAACATGTTTTTACTACTCACAAGCGAATCTTGCGAGCTTTGATGGATGCAAAATCCGCAATGAGTTCATTACAGTCAAGATCGTTAGCAACAGCAGTTTTAAATCAATGTCACTGACAGGTAATTTATTAGTATGCTATTTTTATCCTGCAGTATAAACAAATTCCCCCAAAAAATAATTCAATTATTATAAAGTTTTCTTAATACTGTTGGTTAAAAAAACAAGCGTTACGTAATAGTAGTAAAGGTAGTCGAAATGTTTAGTCAAAAACGCGGGGCCCTGAAATCGCGAGGCCCAAGGCGGTTGCCTCGTTCGCCTTGCCCTAAGGCCGGGCCTGACACCTAGAATCTAAATATAATATAATCTGAGAACGTCTATACCGCTTCTGGAAAGTGCTTGAAGCATCAGTCGGTGGTCGCTGCGGAGTAAAATCGACGTGCATGCCAAAATCCAAGGTCGGATCTCACCCAATAAATCTCAGTGAAACGTGAGCAGGATCAAAGCTAGGCCCAGCGTGGGAACAAAATTATATTCTTTAACAGTGACCAGTGATACAGAGTCGTAAGAGACACACACCTCTGAACGACGTAGATAAATTCACTCTCTGATCAATAACCTTTATGGGATCATTATTGAAATCGGCAATATTTTACTGAGTTGTCCTTATAAATATTAATATATATTAACATAGCAAAATTATAGATAAGGTCTTGCTAATTGCTTTCAAATATAAGTTCAGGTACATTATTTTTGACTCTATTGATGAAAATCTCAAGCGGAACCTGGCGCTATATGGAAACTGATTCCAGAAATATATACATGCGACATCTAGTGTGCGCGGAACCCTCGGTTTCGTAAATGGTATTAGTTTTCGGTAGCACATAAAAATTGTGCGAAAAGTTGTCTGTAAGAGTATTTATGAGGGTAAATAATAAAATCACCGAATTTAAAATTGCTCAAGTTTAGAACAGTTTAGCACTCATAATCTTTGAAATGCGAGATGTTACGGAAATTTCCGGAAATTCTCGCGCGAAACGGATGAGAGCCTTTGCAACAAAAATCCATTTTTATGCGAAATAGCAAATAAATCGCGTTTTGTGGTTAAAATTCTTTCTAGGTTAACTTTTTATTGCAGAGATGGGTAACGAGGGTAGTCATTCGACGACGGAGGGTTGTCAGGGAGAAGGACGATTGGACAATGACTTGCAGGTCCGTTGGCGTAGGGCGGTTGGTCCCGAAGGTCCCCTCAGTGGACGGGATTGTCACTGTGCCGCAGCTGCTTCCAATGGCCTTCTTTACGTTTTCGGGGGCGTTGTGGAGACGCACAACGGAGGCCACGCCGAATCCAATGATCTGCTGGTCTTCATACCAGGTTTCTCGTTTATTTAAATGCATAAAAAATTAATGATGCTCACTGAACTCAGTTACTGTATGGCTACGAGAAAAAATGTATTGTTACCAGAGATTTTTAGACCACCACTTTAAGAGCTTTCCAGTCTCTTTGGTACGGAGAAGAATTGGTTTGTAATTTCGATGTGCAATTTGAGCATTTGATTTGCAAATATTGAGGTGACAGATACTCTTGTTAATCTTGTGGTGTTTGTTACATGTTTTTACTTTGCTGATTTGATTTTTGGTACATTAAACAGAGTTTTTATATTTTATGTCTGGAACTGTGCATTTCAGTCTCGTCTCAAGCAGTTGCAGTATCAAGCAATACTGAATGGTGTAATTGTTCCTAAACCACTCACTTGGATATGTGATTGTCAGCTTTTCATCTCCAGTGCAACAATTTCAACATGGACATTTGGTCAAATTTATTCAATAGAGACTGCACAACTGTCTCATAAACTCTAAACACACGTTATTACTTCGACATTTATTAAGTGCCACTATCTAATGACTAAGCATCAGTCGATGGCACTGAGCAATTGTGAGTGAAGGACTTGCTCAAGTGACTTGCTCAGAGGAGGTTCAAACCCATACTGTCCGTGTTACAAGCCGAGTGCTCTATCCAATCGGCTATTGTGCTCCATCAAATGCACATCTTTTAATTGGACTAATATTTATGTTATGCATTCCGAAAAGGTAACATCAGTCATTAGATAGTGGGTAGCTTATAAGTTAAACAGTAACTTTTCAGTTGAAAAGTAACTTAACTTATCAGTTAAAAGGTAACTTATGAGTTAAAAAGTAACTTATCGGTGATTTGTTAGATGACAAATGATTATGTCTGCTATGTTCCAGAAACAGAGTCCTGGAGAGTTGTAGAAGCGAAGGGAGATGTACCTTCACCGCGAACAAGTGCTTCTTTGGCTGCGGTTGACGACAGGCTGTATCTCTTCGGAGGCCTAAGTCAGGCCGGAGGATGGATGAACAGTGTTTTCATGTTTAATACAGGTTCACTTTGTTCTACTCAGCACGTTTAGTCTTTAATTTTGCTAAAGTTATGTACTATACTGTACCCTTCTTGGCTGTTAATTTAGTTTTGACTGAGCACCTGTGAATAAGCTGGTTCCCGTGACTTAACTTTCATTGGGCGCTGTAGAAATCTCGAGTTTACGATTATGTTTACTAATAGCAAAATCATTCGTGCATAAGATCTGAAACATTCCTGGATTTGGAGGAGCATTCAGCAAACAGAGCTTCATATGCAGTATTTCATTTATCTCACAGGAGCTTTAATGCGGCCTTCAGTACATATTGAATTTAAGCACAAGTTGTAAGTTGATGCAATTTGTGAGGGGAACTTCACTCCCTATCAGCCAGTGAAGATACTCCGTGCATTTTGCTCCTGCCATTAGGGTTTCACTCGCTGTTGCCAGCCACAGACTGCATCTCGATTATCGAATCTAGTGACTTATGTAGCAGCGCTATCGTAATGCCCAAAGCATCAGTCGATGGTCGCTTCAAATCAGAATCACAATCCAAAATTGTAGTCCACTGGAGAAGCCAGGTTGAATTCTGATTAGTGAGAGATTATGTTAGGCTTTACCAAAAACAAGGTCTGCCCAGAGGAAGGTATAGTGAAGGTGAGTTGATGTGCATAAGCGTTGGGTGACAAGTGATGTACTTGCTTAATGAGTTACTAATTTACCCTTTCTAGGCACCAGTTTACTTATTTAATCTAACAAGTTACTAATTTACCCTTTCTTATTTACCCTTGTTTACCAGGCACAAGCACTTGGACTCATCTGACCGTTTCCGGTTCAGCCCCAAGTCCACGAGATAAACAAATGACAGCAACGATCAATCAAAAGATATATGTTTTTGGAGGATTTGGTCCAAAAACTGCTCCTCAGGTAAACTTTTGAGTTCTCTGGTGCTGCGTCTGACCTCGTCTATCTTACAAGATGTCTGTCTTCCAAAGAATCATTGAGCTGATTTTAATATTTATAATTGATGACCTCTTTAGCACAGTCCTCATAATTCACAAGGCATCAGTTGATAAATTCTTCATCTGTGGCATGCTCCTCTCTGGAGAGTTGCTATTTGCGTAACGTGTAACCAGCCGTCTCTATTCTGTTCTCTTCTCCAGGCCGTATGTAACCTGAAGTTCAGTGGGTTTAGGTCAGCTTCCACCGTTCTTCGCCATTTATGGCAAGGGCGTCCAACAGGTCTCCTCTGGCCTCTTGGAGGGCTGGAAATCGTTGCTCGCAAGGCCCTGGCATGAGTGACGTATACAAACAAATCGATGGCTTTACTGTTAATAATCGTTTTTTCTTCTTTTTTGTCTTTTTGAAAGGAAAATGAGGATGCAGAACTTGAAGAGGACGAAGAGGAAGAGGAATCAGATGGAGGAAATAACAGCCTTGAAGAAACTCAGGAAGCTGCTAAGTTCGGATGGTTTGACGACTTATTTGTGTTTGATACTGGTGAGAGAGAGTTTTACCTGTATTGTAAACAATCCTTTGCCATATGTTATAGCAAGCTGTGCTCCATCTTATCTCAGGGAGCTGTGTTTCTTTGTCCAGGCCTGGCCGCTGATCCCTTCGCTCTGCTGACCTGGTTAGCCTTCTGACCCTAGTAGAAGCTTTACTGTGCTTAGCGCATCTTTATGGAATAGATTGCTTAGCAACTTATGACTTTATGGTTTTTCTTTGCCTCTTTTTTATAAGTGCTTTAAAACAGAATTGTTGTTTATTGTGGTCCTGTGTTGTCAGATTAGGAGGGCTTCTGAGGAGGCTCTATATAAATCTCTGATTACAGTTACAGGTATTCTTGTGCTTAAGAAATGCTTTACCTATCAATCTTGCCTCAACCCTGCACTGCTTGTGTTAATTTACTGTGCTATACCTTGTGTAAGGCAGACAAAATGTTACAGTTAAATGTAAATGTACATGTTTCTATAGCGACCATATGGCCTCAACCCTACTTATTTTCTATGAATTAGTCAGGTGAGATCCTTCACTACTGCGTCCATACACGGGGACCTTAAATGGTGTGCTGCCCATTCAAATGGGTTGCCTTAATTTGCTGTAAACTATGGTATGCTAATTTACTTAGCCTTGCCAGTCGTTCTTACCATCTTTATACCCAGTAGTGGTAATATGCTTTGACCTAACAACATTACATTTCGATTGCCTCTGTAGCCCGTAGTGGTCTTAGGGGCTTTGCATACCTTGACTGGTTCTGAATACAGTTTTGCTTAGAGGCAGCCATTTATTGATCTCCTGCACATTACGATAATGGCGCTATAGAAGTTTCCAGATAAGAGAGGATTAGAATGCTTTATGGTGTAGACATGTATTTGTTGGTTAGATTCGCTTTCTTGGTCGCAACCAGTGCATCTGAACTCGGGAGGACCAACGCCTAGAGCTGCCCACGCTATGTGTGCAGTATCGAACCATTTAGTCATTTTTGGAGGAAGAGATTCCGTTGGGAGGAAGAACGACCTACATGTTTATGACACAGGTAAGATAAAGGACATCGTAAAGACAACATAAAAAATCTGAAAAAATACTAACAGTGAAAATGCAAAATACTAAAAATGAGAAACACTGACCCAGTGAAATAAACGAAATAATGAAAATACTATGACAATGAAAATACTCAGAACTAATGAGAAACCTTTTAAGAACTTTACATTGGTAGTGAAACTGATATAAAATGATGTAACTTAAGGTATGTTGATCTGAGTTATTCAGTAGAGAACAATGTGGGTTTTAGCAAACACCTTTTTGGGATCCAAGGGTTAATGTCCACGCATAAGCAGATCGTGGGTAACGAACTTTATTTAATTCTGGGAGATATTGATTAGTTATTTTTCTAGACAATATAGTGGATTTTGGTACCTCACAGAAGTGCTGCCTCTTCTAGCCTCAATGGTGTTAAAGTTGGCAGTTTTAGCATCGATTTTAAGTGGGTTTGGGAACATCAAAAACGATTTAGTTGTTTGATGGTCATTCTTTTGTGCTTTGATCCTTAGTAAGTCGAAAGTGGGTGCATGACCTGCAGGTGACAGGCTTTCGACCCGAACCACGATCGTTCCATACGGCTTGTGCCGTGGGTCACCGGGTCGTTATTATCGGAGGTCGTGGGGTCAACAACCAGCATTTTGGTGACATACACGTGCTGGACACAGGTGGGATTGGTTCGTTAGCTTAGTTTACTTTAGTTTTTGTCACCTTGAAGTTTATTGCTTTCCTTGTCTCTTTTGAGTATATCTTTGTGTATGTATGTGTATGCATGCACATATGTATGTATTGTAATTTGAGAGTTGTAATTGTAATTTGAGATTTATAAAGCGCCTCTTAGAGGATAAACTCAACAGAGGTGCTTCCGACCTGGAAAAGTAAAATCACTGTTAAACAGTACAGTCTTCAGGCACCTGTGGAATACTGAGAGGGGCAGAGAAAGGAGCTGTATGTATATGTATATATGCATGTACAATATGCATGTGTCGGGACACTTAGGGTGGTGCCTTTTAAGTGCTGTGCATCACGGAAGCACTCCCTAATGTAGCTTAAGTGGTGCTGCAGTTTGTTATGAACGAAAAGTTTATTAGTACGAAAATAATGCAGAGGTTAAGAAGTTGCACATGCAGAACCTATGCAATGGAGTCCCATTGTGATACTTTACCTAAAAGTGTGTCTGTTTCAGGGACATGGCAGTGGTTACAGCCAGCCGTCGAAGGTGACCTGCTGACCCCCAGGGGTGTTCACACAGCTGCTGTTGTTGGAAAACAACTGGTGGTCTTTGGAGGTTCAAGTGACTTTAATGTGGAGACGATGCAGTGTGAGACATACCTGGGTGATACATATGTTTTCAATGCTGGTAAGCATTTCAGATCCAGAAGATTTTGGCTTCTTTTCCTTGAATACTAATACTTTTGTTTTAATACATGTAGTATTAAGTACTTATACATGTAGTTAATTAGTCTGGAGATTCCCCAGTACTGTTTCTTTCGGAGTGCTGTATTCTGTTTTACACTGGTGAAATACTTGAAAGTACTTACGGTTTGTTTTAGTACTTTCTGGCTTAAATTTAGTTTAAATGATCTTTAAGTATTCTTACCCCTTGCTTGTAGTTCATCTATAAGTACTCTCCACACTGTATATCAGTATTTTACTCAAGTACGATCATAGTTTAAAGTATTACAGATTATTATGAATTAAAGTAGGTTAGGGTATAAGATTACTTTTATCCGTATTAAATTTATGTGATATTAAAGATTAGAAATAGATTAGGCTTGATATTAAAGCTTAGAAATAGATTAGGCTGCAAGATAGCATATAGCTTCAAATAAAATCTGTACAAATGCTGTGAATGAAAGATGTAACTATTTTCCAGATGATGTGCTGAAGGGCAAAGCCACCTCAACAAATTCTGCACCACTAGACGGATCAGGAGAAGCATCCACGTCAGTGAAAGAGAAGAACAGAACAATTTCCTGAAATGGACTATAACTGACTACACTCATCCTCTAGCAGACTGCCTTGCCCCTCTGTTGGCAATGGTAAGGTAATTGTTGGCAGTGGTAAGGTAATTGTATGTCTGCTGTAAGCATCTATTGGTGATTAGTCCTCAGAAGTGTGGGTATGGATTGAATTGTTAATGGGTGAAGTTCAGACAGCAGTTAAGCAGTGTGGCCAACAT
The DNA here is from genome assembly GCA_964023275.1 of Norana najaformis. Taxonomy (NCBI): domain Eukaryota; kingdom Metazoa; phylum Annelida; class Clitellata; order Crassiclitellata; family Hormogastridae; genus Norana; species Norana najaformis. The sequence continues at coordinate 4,489,524 of OZ029921.1, forward strand.
TTGTGTGTGAAGGGTTTTAGTATATGGTTTCATCTGGCTTCTCTGACACAATAGTATTATTATTATTATACATTTATTTTTAATAGTATAATAGTTTGATGTATGTGTGAGCTTATTTGCTCTGAACTTTCTGAAGGATACCAGTTTGAGCCAGGCTGGTTTGTGATAAACTTGGAAATTGTTCTTTGCTTTGAAACTGGTTCTGTCTGTCTGTTACATATTCTCCATATGTATAGAAACAATTGCAGAACAAAACAACAGATCTACCAGTTGTATATGTATCCATTTTTGAAAAGTTTTAAAAGACGTTGTGGTGTTTTATGATTAGTATTATTCTTTTTATGATTATGATTATTATTATAATTATTATCACCATTATGCATTGGATCATATACAGGGGAGTGATGCTATCCTAAAATTTAGGATTGTGTACCGAGTTTAAAGGTGGTGCCTGAGCAAAAATGCTGTCTGGAGCACCGTCTTAAGTGAGATCAGGTCACAAGAGTGAAGTCCTGAAAAGCCAGATGGTTTATTCCCGTTGAACAGGCGCCAAGATATTATAGCTGTTATCATCATCAGCATTTTATTATTATCATCATTATTATTATTATGGTATCCAGTACAATTAAAAATTTATTTTGGGTGGAAGTGAAAATCGCTAAATCCACTAAGCCTCAAAACCATTGTGAAATGTCGCATTTCATGCAAATGTAAAACTTTTATAATAATAGCAATAGTGTATGATAATATTAGTAATCTTTGCAGTATTTTATTTTGCTTATTAGGCAAATTAGTGACAGCTTACGAGTTGATTTTTTAACGATTTCGACAGTTTGAATTGGATTTTCTGGCAGCATGTTCTTTTGGCTTGTTTTCATGTTCTACAACTGTTGTGTTGTTATTATGTGGTAAAAAAGAAAAACCGAATTGAACCGTAAAGTGCCTTCATGTAAGGGTTGTTTATCAATAAAACTGGCGATATTTCATATTGATTACACTTCTCTGTCTTGTTTTGTATTGCAGTATGTCTAAGCTAGTGACTTCTTTCATCATGTAGTTCGTTTACAAGTACTCTTCCATTATGCTACCAGTATTTTATTCAAGTACTATCAGTTTAAAGTATTACAGATTATTATGAATTAATAAGTAGGTTCGGCTGTAGGAAGATGCTGTGAATAAACTGGTTCCTGTGATTTAGCTTTCATTGGGCACTGTAGAAATCTTGAGTTTACAATTACAATTAAATGGTTATTCAGAAGAGTACAGTAAATGCAAAACCAGCTATTACCTGTAAAATCAAACTGTTTCATGCAAAACACAAACGAACAAAACTTGCATGAAAAACCAGAGGAAACTGAAGAACTCAACACACACACAAGTCTACAGGATAAGGTAGAAGTCAGTGTTTATGTCAATAGTTGCTACAGTGATGACCCTACTGCACCCAAATTTCGAGTTACTATGGTGATAATAGACATCAACAGCGACTGCCCTTATTAATCCCAAATATTCATCACAGTATTAACCGCACAGACCAGGAAGTCAGTTTTACTGATCCAAGTTAAGAAATGAACTGCCAACAAAATTAATTTGCTAATTGACATTTCACAAACCGTTCATAATTCATAAATATCCCAGCCCACACACATTGGGACAGTGCTGTCCCAATGTTGTCCAGATATCCCAGCCAACACACACACACCTGTGGACAACACTGTCCCACTGCTGTCCAACTCAATGTTGTCCAACGCTGTCCCAAAGTGTGTGCTGGCTGCAATGCAATAAAGAATTCTATAACTGCAAAATTTATTTCAAGTTTGTTAAAACACTTTGTAAGACGAACAGGCACATTGTAAATAAATTTTTCTCATTAATATTTGTACCGGGAACATTTGTTTGAACAACCCAAGTTATCAACTAGCACCCCAACATATATACGAACTCTACCAATGTCACAAAAACCCTCGACATTTCACACAATGCAGCATTAACAATAAGGTAATTTCCATTTACTGATCACCCTAATATGCTTTGGCGTAAACTCCTCAGCTACAAAGGGATGACAATTTCACTTTCTGGGTTGCCTACACCCTTCCATTCTACAGGTAATGGATTCATACTGATGACACAAGCTGTTCAACATGTAACATTCAACCGTTTCTGGAATTTTCTTTGACCTATCGAGTGGCTTAATATTATGGTGAGCTGGGTTCAAGCCTACTGACCTTGTAGGAGTTTGCCGCATGCTAACCATTCGCCAAGAGGGTGTGATTTTACCCCAGATGGGAAAACTCCCCCAAACTGGATCAGACTGGGGTGAATTTTTGCTATTTATTTCACTCCTGCCCTTAAACTCATTCCCATCGCCTGCATTAAACCACATACGGCACCCAACTCACCAATGGCCGATTTTGGTGAAATAAAGTCCCTCATGTTTTACTCTCAGATTAAGAAGGGTCTTCAAATCGACGACAGATTCTACAAACTGCTGGTGTCGCAGACTTGACAACATTTCAACAACTGGATAACACACACTTTGTCTTGAAAGGGCTCAATTTGGCAGCCTTTTATTTCTCACTTTTAAAATAAAATGTACAAAAAACCATCCTGTTCGTTCCACCTGTAAAAACTATTATTTGCTTTTGACATAACTTATTCACAAATGTTGCGACAACCGACACATCTATCAAGGCGAATATCTAATCTAATCTAATCACTTCTATAACGCCAGTGTTGCAGATTCAATCGGCGGGTGTCGTGGTATCAAACTGCGAAAACTAACTAGATACATACACTATGTCTGATGTCCATTTTAAATCATCACTACAACTATGAATGTTATTTATAAACATGCTTCAGCCAAGGCAAACATAATGAAAAAAGCACCGGCGCAAGAATGGATTATTTTGATATTCATAATTATTATTACTTTGTCTGATATTTATGGTGCACCACATCTCCACCAAAAATTGCTACCTAATGGCAAGGCCTCAATCGAAGTCACTAGGCAACTGCTCTTCGTCCATATACAGCGACTGTTTTAGGAGGAAGCCGCACACTCCACTTAACAAGGTGAGCATCGATTTACTGTCGCAAATGTTTTTACAACAGTTTATCCCACCAGGAATTATTATTTTTACCGACGGCAGAAATTATCCCTCAGGCTTTAAAAAACAAACGGATTACAAGCACAATAAAATATATGGAAAATCAAGTGCTATTATTATTTCTGCTATTACTGTCATCGTTTTATGATTATTATTGCAACATGGCAGACTCAGGAGAGGAGGTCCACTGGGAGATGGGAAAAGATATGGTGACTTGATAGAAATTACACCAAAAAAACAATGGACAACATTGTCTGCAAAAGTGATAAATTAAACGTAGCAAAGAGTAGACAGCGTTGTTTTCGATTATTAATTTCTAGTTTTTTTTTTAAATTCAAGGCACTTGACTCCAGTGGAACAAAATTTCCACTAAGGACCAAGTACATTATTATCACTGCCAATATTATTATTATCGCTAACGATGGTAAAATTTATCAAACCCTGGTGTGCTGTGTCCTGGACAAGTTGCCTTCAACGAATATAATCCTCAGAGACGGGAAGCGTTGACAGAGTAACTTATGTACAATTCCTTCCCTAACGCTGATTGAAACTCGATATATTTATTTAACTCTGTAACTTTAAAAATTTCCGTCCTACGCGGTCAACTGATGACGTCATTCATTATTACTATTCATTATTCTTATGTTAATCATAAACTATGTAAATCATAAATTATGTTAATCATAAACTATGTAAATCATAGATTAATAATCGATTATATTATTATTATTATTTATTATTATTATTATTATTATTAATGCCAATTTTGTAACAGATGGATTTAATATCACATTTGTAGTAATCTTAACCTGCATTTACTGGTGATGTATATACTTATGTGTATATGTATATATACTTATATAAATACATACATATATATGCAGATGTGTAGTTATGCAATACAATATGCACATATACATGTATACCTAATATCGTGGAGTTTAGTAAAGTGATGACATTAAGAAGTACGCGTAATATGTACAAAAATGAATGAATTATAAGCATTACTAAATTCGTTGCAAACACCAAATCTTTGTGATCAGTTGACTCCCTTATCTTGAACCAGCTCCCCGCAGACCAACCCCTCCCAACCATTCCTTGCCAAAAATCCTCTCCCAAGGGCAACATCTAAAGCACACAATCACAGAAAGTTTCTAAAAAAGTGACGTATAAAATTTTCCAAAGGTTAAGTTGACGACAAGTTCACGAAGTCCAGACGATGGTTCTAACTTTGCAAAGTGCTGACTGGTTCCAAACTTTAGCTCAATACTTTTCACAAAAATAACTGCAATTAATTTATTTTAAAACCTTTTACCTGTGGCACACAAAATCCATTTGGATCATACCGTCCCAGGACCAAACTTTCCAGCAGGACCACTGTTAGACAGAGCCCAAAAAACCAAAAACTTTAAAAAATTTTCATCATGTCAGTTTTTGTTTTTATATTAGAAAGAATATCAGAAGCATATCTTAATGTTACACACCGTTCTGTTGTTCCAAAATTATTATTCAAGATAATGTTGAAAGAAATCAATACGTTAATAAAAACGTACTGAGCAAAGGGCCAACAAAATGCAATTGCCCAAGTACCCTGCATACTCTGTGCAACATGAATATAGCCAAATGGTTACCATGCCAACCTATCAGTAGCATTTCTGCTGAAGAGATTTCAGTAAAATACCATGGCAATAATCAATAAAATACCAAGGCAATAATCAATTCTGGCAAAAATCGAGCACTGCTTGTGGGGTACCAGTCAGGTCTGTCAAAAGTCAATCAAAATCTGCAACCGCTCGCTGTCACCGTGGCGACACCAAATCGGTCACCACGGCAACACGATCCAACACGGCTGCCTTGGCAACGCTCCATCACCAAGGCGACCAGAACCACGTCGGACTTCACGACCCCGTCAGCACGGTCGTCGATATCCTAATAAGAGTTCGTGACATCACCTAAAAGGAACAAAGTTCCACAGCCACTTGTTCGTGGACGTACCGACAAAGTGATTATAAAGGTAGAATTTGGCGACACAAAATCGGCTCGTCACAACAGGAGGAATGTCGTACGCTAAGCCGTTCATGAGAACCTCTTCAGCACTTGTTGTTCTTAGTGCGTTGTTGATGTTGCAGTTGCCCCTCGCGGTGGTTGCTGGCCGCCCTGAGAACCGCCGGGGGGTGCAGCCCAGGGTTAGTAGTAGGTCTCCATTTCCAACCACCCACCGGGGTTTCGGCGTAGGAAGTACTTGCGCACCTCATCGTAGACGAAGATGGCAACGCTAAACGGCATCGGTGCAATCCACCAAGTCCAACTGAAATGAGTTGAAAGAAGCACATCATCACTTGAACAACAACGATAATAACAGTACAAACAACAACTACAGCTTAATCACCATCATTGTAAACAAAAACAACATCAAACAACACAAGCAAAAAAAACAAGAAACCCCAACAATACAAACACTTTCATGTGGCTGCATGTACTGAGGGCTAACGTAAGTTCTTACCGCAGAGGGTACATGCGCAGTCCCTTGTCAAGGCCCGGGCAGTAGGCAAGAAACGCTGCAAGAGATGTCTCAAAGAATAGGCCAAAGGTCATTTGATTGTTCCTGCAACATCAACAAACAAACAGACCTGAAAGCTGATTTACAAATAATGAGATAGACAAAGAGATACAAAATATAAAATACAACACAGATATACAAAGATATGCATAGATATACACATAAACAGATTCACAGACGTCAGCAGGAAACAATCTGATTGCTCATAATCAAAATACCGTTTAAGACCTACACATGACAACCAGCAGCTGTGAAAAGGGAACACTCCAAATGAACTATATGGGTCCTGCTAAACAGTGTCACCCAATTAAATATGTACAGGTGGTAATACCATCCATCGATCCATCCGTCGATCCGTCCGTCCGTCCGTCCGTCCGTCCGTCCGTCCGTCCGTCCGTCCGTCCGTCCGCCCGCCCGTCCGCCCGCCCGCCCGCCCGCCCATCCATCCATCCATCCATTCATTAATTCAGAACATTTATGTAGCACCCCTTCAAGATATCTACTACACTGATGATCAAGTTCTTAAATAATAGTTTAATCACAATAATAATAATAATAATAATAATAATCATCATCATCATCATGCCATTATAATCATCCTAATCATGACCATAATGTTGCTTACATCATTCCTTGGTGAATCACTGAATTGCGACGAGTTTTACAGATGATTAGATCGGTCCACTGGACGATGACAATCGAGACGAAGAAAGCCGTGTGACACGTATATTCGAGTACTTTGCGCTGAGCGTAACTCTTCAAACAGAAACAAAGAAAGGTCCCAAGCGTCATCCTCTAGACTGAAAATCATTCACGACAACCACTGAACCTCACTGACTGATAGGATAAACAACGTGCTATTTAGATGTTCTAATACGTATATACACAAGTACATGTATACAAGTCATTCATTTGGATCAATTCTGGAGGAAATGCAGAGAGAATAAGTGTGGAGGTTACCATTACCCCTTTCATGGTATGACAAAATGTAATAGTTGAAAAGAAACCCTAATAGTAAAGTAAGGTAAAGCTGGGTGTAAACATGCCTAGTGGTGCCATCTGTTCACCTTTAAAAGTAGTCAGTACTCAGAGGCATGCTGTTGGATTTAAAATAACAAACTGAATACACGGGGCAACACTTTCCTAACTTTTACAGGAGAACTTTTATCAATTTATGATTTTTGACTGTGGCTTCCCTTGTGCATCATGATAACGGAGCTATAGAAGTTAATACATTAGATAAGAATACATTACAATGTAAAATAAAAACAAGTTTCTCAGACAGGAAATGCTGACAGCATGTAATGTGAAAATAAATAAAAGGCAAAGTGACACTTTATTACTTTATTAATTAATTCATAATTACAATAATTAATTAACTTCTTTTGATACAAAGGTCAGGCAGTGTCACATAATCAGATGTCTTATCAGCCATCATGGGGTGAAGGGTATTATAATTAAAGCTCAAACTTGAAAATAACAATATCCAACCACACTCTAATCTAATCTAATCTAATGACTTATATAGCGCCGTTAACATAATGTTGGAGAAGACAGGTAAAATTCCTATAGGTCAGAGAAACCAGAAGTTAGGCTGTGGTGGGTAAGAAGTTGAAACACAACACTTTTCAAGATGACTACATTGCTTGGTGCAGTGAGAGTCGAACCCCAACAGCTGAGGCAAAAGACTGACATATTAACAGTCAGCTGACTATACAAAAGCAAGAAGCCACTCACCCACTCCTGCCCATATGAGTCTTCTAAGTCAGTGACACTTTTAGAGTCCCACTCTTTTCGAAGTCCAAAAAGACGCACTGGCCAAAATCCGTTCTCTGCCATGATCACAAAGTACGTGAAGAATCCGGCTGAAGCCTGGATCATTCCGATCTGGCCGTATGCCATTCCAATCAATCTGGATGAAAATTAATACATTATAACTTCCTTTTTCCCAAAACAGAAATAATTCCTAAAGAACTGAAAGTGTCTGGAGAAAATGAAAAATCGTCTACAACAGCTGAATAAAATTCCAAATGTTATTAATATTAGTATTACTTTTTTAACTGAAAAAATCAATTTTTAATTGTTATAATTATTGAAGTCGAAGACTTCATATGCAAAACAATCAAATGCATAATAATAATAATAATAATAACTATTATTATTATTGTTAATAGATACTTATATCACGCTAATTTATAAATTCACCTCACTGTGGGGAACAGTAGCTGAGTGGTTACAGCACTCAGCTTGTAATGTGGAGAGTACGGATTCGAGCATCCTTTGAGACGATTACTGCATAGGGACCGTGAGTGAGTCCTTCACTCACAACTGCTTCATGCCTCAGATTCAGATTTACTGATCTTGTGCGCGTAATAAATGCAAATTAATAATAATAATAACTAAAAAAAACATGGTTAACTGGAAAGAAGATAAGTTGTTTGCTTACAAGTAAATGTTTTCATGAATTCAGGTAAATTTGTCAACCATAAGTAAGCTTGCCTAAGATTATCTGTAGAATGACACAAATAAGTATACCTGTGATTGACAAGTTTGTCGTGCAATGGATCGCGTGGCATGCGCTTCATGATGTCGCTTTCGGCCTGTTCGTAGGCGAGCGAGATGGCTGGCACCATGTCAGTTCCCAGGTCGATGCAGAGGATGGTGATTGTGCCAAGAGGCAGAGGAACATTGGCGAGGATGAAGATCAGGAAGGGAGAGATCTCCGGAATGTTGCTCGTCAACGTGTAGGCAATCGATTTCTTGAGGTTGTCAAAAATCAGACGACCTACGTCACAATAAACACGTGACATCGAATAAATAATTATAATTGCAGTTTTAAGGATGAGGAATAAATTCCAGAAATTTTTATATTTCTAGCCCTTAAAATAATTTTTAATTCCCGAGGGATCGTTCTTACCTCACGTAAAACTTATAATAACTATAAATTTTTAAATCGTGTAGAATCATTGCTACCTCGAGTACATATTATATATAAATAATCTAGCTTAGATGTTCCAGAGACTAGCATTTTAAAACTTCTTTCTAATTCCTAAGGGTCACTGCTACCCTGCATTAACAAATTATGACAATAACAGTGTGAACTTTAAGGTCAAGTAAGGTCAGGTAAAGTAGTTAAGGTTGGTCCAGATAATGTAGTTAAAATCAGGTCAAGTAATGTAGTAAAGCTCCGGTAGTTGCTTGTAATATTACTTGCCTCCTTCAACATGACTCCTCTGCTACAAAAGTTTCTGATATCTGATTTATTTATTTATTCTATAAACAATTCATAGTGTAATCAGTTTAGTTTGTAATCAGATCATTTTCTGATTGATTTATTCAGTTCTAAAACTGTTACATGGAATTGACTTATTTTGTGATAAATCTGTGTTTGGGTCAATTTCTGTGAATACACTGGTTCCCACATGTTAGCTTTCTTTTGGTGCTGTAGAAATCTTGAAATTACGATTACGATCTTGCATGGTGTGTGACCATAAGATATTGTGATGGATTTATTTTATTATTGTCTCATTTTCTTAGCAGTTATCAACAGCTTCTTCCCACCTTCTTCCACTCCTGTAACAATTGACGCAAAGTTGTCGTCCAATAGAATCATGTCCGCTGCCTGCTTGCTGACGTCAGATCCGGCTATCCCCATGGCAACACCTAAAATAAGCAACCAATTGTAGTGGCTGAATTCATGTCCATAAAATACTACACTCACAGTTTGTCAAAAGTATGTTTATTCCCAAAAGAACGTAAGGTAATCAGTATGAAAAATACATACATATATATAGTATTTATACGAGGGTAAATATATATTAATAGCAATTATAGATACAGTGACGGTAATACTGATAACGATGATGACTATGACAACAAGACAACAATGTATGATGATGATGGTGATATGTGCAATAATTACAAAAAACAACCAATAATAATAGTGGTTTTTATTATAAAAAGATGTAGTAAGCAATAGATGAAGAGTTGATGCTGATGGCGATGATGATGACTGGAGATCTATTCTTGCATTAATGTTGTTGGTTGTCCCTCTGCGTGCTCTTCAGTTTTTATATCGTAGTTGCTCCTGTGGTTTGTTGTGTTTTGGAAAAAAGTGGCAGTTAACTTACTTTCTCAAACTGCATATACACTGTGTCCGGAAAAATTCCAAGGCTTTACGGTAAATATGAAAATAATTAGTAAACATTAATCAATTTTTAAAATTCCAAAAACAGTTTAATCCTGAAATATTATTTTCACTATAATTGTTGTTTTGGCGTAAAAATTTTATAACAATTTTGTCTTCCTCGCAGAACGCCATTTTTCTAGCAACTTTCTTTACAAAATATAAAATTCAAATACGTCACTGTGACGTAATTTTAAACAGGGGCCGTTAATAAATTACAAAGAATTTTGTTGGTAATTATATATTTCAGGATTAAACTGTTTTTGGAATTTTAAAAATCGATTAATGTTTACTAATTATTTTCATATTTACCGTAAAGCCTTGGAATTTTTCCGGACACAGTGTATAATAACATTTTTATGAGCTGTTAGCTTTCTCTCAAACTATATACAGAGATAAACTTTTAAAACGACTTTGTGCTTCTTTGCTACGGCCTTTGTACGGTTTGTTTTAAAGTGTCGGCATTTGTCTCCAGCTTATGAACATTACTTATTTCCTTACTTACTTAGTTAGATACTTAAGTATCTTAAGTAACTTACGACATATCTCTTCCAACTTGTTACCCACCATAGCCTGTCTTTTGGTTTCTCTGACCTATTGGAATTCGACCTGGCTTCTTTAACAGTTTATGATTTTTGACTTCAATTTTGACTTGAAACGACCATCGACTGATGCCTTGGGGATTATAATAACGGCGCTATAGAAGTCATTAGATTAGATTACGATGATGATGTTGATGAAGACGATACCTATGTCAGCTTTCTTGAGTGCAGGTGAGTCATTGACTCCATCTCCTGTAACTGCAACGATCGCTCCCTGCCTCTGACATCCCTCGACAATGATCAGCTTCTGTTGTGGCGAAGTTCGAGCGAAAACGATCTCTGTATGATGGGCCAGGACTTGATCGATCTGCGCAGGAGTCATGTCGCGAAGATCGGAGCCATGGACTACGCAAGCGTTCGCGTCTCTAAAATTGGTGACAAATTTGGGAATTGGTTAAATTTTTATTTTAAATTTCTAACTAATTGAATCATCAACAACAGAAAAATATAAGCTTAATGCAATAGCAATATCAGTTGCTTACGTTTTTCTGTTTACGTCGTCAAAATGATTTATGTTTTGAATTTGTAACCATAATCTCGAGATTTCTAACGCACCCAAAAAAAGCTATGTGATGGAAACCAGCTTATTCATAGGCGTTCTGTCAAAACAAAATCGTTAGGCAGGTAGGGTCAGGTTCAGTTCCAGGTCAAGATCTAAGGGTCAGACAGGCAGTCAGACGGCTATGATGGAAGGTGCTTGGAATCGGAGCAGCAAAAAAGGCAAGTGGAAGAGGAGGAATCAGGATAGGATTTGTGGAAGAGGAGTGTTTTCAGTTTTGAGTGAAAGGCCTGTGCAGAGATTGCAAGGGATGAAGTGTTGGTGATGGGTCAAATAACGTTCATAATTACTGATATATGAATTCATAAACAATCTAAACAGACTCGTTTAACCATCTATATCTGAAAATTTATATGACCCTTTTTAGAACCTTGGTGGGTACATACATACATACATACATACATACACATGTACACACATACATACATACATACATATATGCATACATACACATACATACATACATACATATATGCATACATACACACACATATACATACATACTCTACATACATACATACATATATGCATACACATACATATACATGCCTGTCAGTCAAACATCAATTTCTTATTCTGGCTTTGGATTCAAACCCTAGACAGAGAAACCCTAGACAGGGCAAAGACTAAGGGGTCGGCAATCGGCGGCCATGTCACCCAAGAGACTCTTGTCGTAGACTATTCCAGAATGTTCGACAAATCACTGCGTGGCTTCTATACCGTTTTATCGATGATAAAATCTGAGAAATCTTTATGTTCTGTCTGACTGATGTGCTTGGCAGAACAGACATTTGTCATCCCAGGGGGTTAGACGAAGGTTCAATGTCTTCTAAGATAAGACACTGGATGGTTTAGTGTCTGGCAGAATTTTGCAGAAATTAAAAACTTCTCGGATAAGTCATTGCAATTTTAGTGTCTCATAAAATATAGTCTTGCAAAATTGTACAGCAACAAAAAATCTCATTCAGAGATAAGACGTTGCAATTTTTAGCAGGTTATAAAACTAGAAAAAGATGAAATAGTCTCATTTTGTTCTGGTCTCGTTTGGGGAACAGCGTAGAACAGATGCTAATGGAAGTGTACTTTTATGGTCTGGGGTTCAAATTATGGCACAAGAAATATAAGAAACATTTCTGGCTAACATCTGCCGAAGATCATCGGTCTAACTACAAAAACATGTCCCAAAGAAGATTTCAACGCTACCATAAATAACTTCTGACTTAATTAATCTTACTGATTAAGTAAATCATTCTGTTAAAGCCTGGTCAATTAAATCTTAGCTTAACCCTGTTCAATGTCAGTCATATAAAATTTACCTTAAGCCTAAATTTTAATTAACTGAAACTTTCCTTGCTGTAAATCCTAATCAAGTTCTAATTATATTCTATCTTATTTTAAGATCGGCTGGAATAATCACAGATAAACTGAAAAAATCAAGTATATACAATCCATATTTTGCTCAATAAATGGATTTATGTTTTATATCAGCACCTTTCGCAGATTCTTAAAAGGCACCGTATAAATGTACAAAGACACACAGACACTCATACATAAATACACATATACGTACATACACAGACATTCAAAGATATGTTATCCATGACCTCTGACCTTGGATTGACATCATTAATTGGAATTCCCAGTCGGTTCGCAATGTCCTCCACCGTTTCATTTCCTTCAGAGATAATCCCAACCCCCTTCGCGATTGCTTTTGCCGTGATAGGATGGTCTCCAGTTACCATGATCACCTTGATCCCCGCACTGCGACACTTGGCCACTGCGTCCGGGACAGCGGCCCGGGGTGGATCGATCATCGACATGAGCCCCACAAACCGAAGCGAGGTCAGCGGGAAGTTTTCCTCATCTGGGTTGAACTTGAACCCCCTCGGGAACTTGTCGACGGGAAGCAAGTAGTCGCAGAAGCCGAGAACACGTTCTCCAAGGCCCCCCAGTTCGAGGTATGCCTGGTTGAAAGCATCTCTCCACTCGTCTGACATCTCGACTTCTTCGCCCTGGAGGAGGACGGTGGAGCAGCGGTCAAGAATACGCTCTGGTGCACCCTTCATGACGAGGAGGTAGCGAGGATTTGCCTCACTCTCCAACTCGTGGATTGAAACCTGCAAGGAAACGATTTCAATTTATCAATAATTATTATAGTAATACAACTACTACTACTACTACTACAACTACTACTACTACTACTAATAATAATAATAATAGGAAGAGGAAGAAAAGTCAAAGTCCAGCAACCCAGGAAGACCGTGGTGGGCAAGCGAATTGAAGTGGGGGGGGGGGGGGTCTTGACTGTAGACCTGAACAACATCAAAGAACTCCCATTCTTGACATAGCTGGGCAGTGAATTCAAATCCTTCACCCGACCACCAAGAATATTCTAATCTAATGACTTCTATAGCGCCGTTATCATAATGCACAATCAGTCGATGGTTGCTTCAAGCGAAACTAGTCAGATATCATAATCTCTTCGGCGAAAATCCGAAAGATTAGGAAAAATCCCCACCCCGTCCTGGTGCAACCCACAGCAACAGCCAAATTATCCACTGATGGAGGGAGTGTATATTGCCCCAGGCCCCATCTCTGAACACATTCAAGTCATGACTCAAGACACATCTTTTTAGGATATCTTATGACTGTAGTTGATTTTTGAACCCCTGTACAGTGCCCTTTTCTTCGGCCTCGGCTGTGCTACGGCGCTATATAAATTGTTTTATTATTATTATTATTATTAATTATTATTATTATTATTATTATTATCATTATCATTATTATTATTATATTTACACATTCGTGGCACACCTCAGATTCAGATTTCCTGACCACGTGCGCGTTACAAGTGCTTTTAAATTAATAAATAAATAAATAATCTACACCACTCCGCAAAGGAGTTAACTGAAGATGCGGGCATTCAAATCTTCATCAAATACGAACCTGATACTTGTTTGTTGAGTTGAAAGGAATCTCACAGATCTTTGGATTCGCCTTACGATATTCATTCACGTGGCCAATTGAAAGTTCGACACACTTCAGCAGAGCCGACTCAGAGGCATCTCCATTGCACTCCCTGAATTACACAGAATACATCGTAAACTATGGTAAGGTATCATAAGTTCAGGTCAGATAAAGGAAGGCACATATGGTAAATTATGGTAAGGTAAGGTATAGTAAATTCAGGCCTGATAAATGGAGGCACATATGGTAATGTAAGGTATGGTAAGGTAGGGAATGCTAAGGTAACGTAAACTCAATTAGTCATATTTGGTAAGTTAAGCCAAAAGACCCAACAACTCAAGAACTTTACCCTCAAGAACTAATACAGCCATGTTATGAAATGGCAGAGCATTACCTAACCTTACCTTACTTTACCTTACCAAGTACCTACATTTACCTTATCATTACTTTATCTTACTTACCTTACCCTGCTGCCTTACCTCAGTTTACCTTACCTTACTTCACCTTACCTTAATTACTTTACCTTACCTTATTTGACCTTACCTTACTTTACGACTTCTTCCCTTATTAATCCTTATCTTAGCATGGAATTGTAAATATAGGTTACCTCTTGAGAACTGGGAAAGCATCCTGTCCTTGCTTGAACTCAGCGCGGTTGCAGAGCATGGAGACTCGTGCGAGTGCCATCCAGGTGGGAGAGCTCTGATCGTAGGTGGCATCTGGCACAGACACAAGATATTTAGAATTCCGTAACAATGTTAGAAGGAAAGGAATCTAAGCAGGTGCGCATAAACAAAAGAATTATCCGGAAACTGGCGTGATTTTCGGTTCGATTCTGGTGCGCCATCAGTTGATGCCTTATATACGACACACCGTCACAACAGAATAAGAAAAAGAGCTGCCCTTAAGCTAACCCTGAGAGGCAGTCTTGGGTACAAAAAGTCTTAGCAACTTCATTTTCTTGGCCTTGGTTATCAGGGTGGGAGGCCCGTCCTCTCCTTTGCCGGCTGATCTTCCAGCCGTCAGTGTATGATCAGTGTCCTCATTTTATCGACCAGTTCGCTAGGAGGTATAAGTGAAGCAGAAGTCTTGAAAGATCTTTCTGCCTTGGCAGGGTATTTGAACCCTCCATCTCTGGGTTGACAGCCTAACATGCTAACCAGTACACTATCGTGAATTCCAGCAACACACAATTTACCATTTAATTAATTAATTAATTAATTAATTGAGAAGTAATGAAATATCGTGTGGAATGTTGGTCTATCAGTAACTGCTCAATGATCATGCAGTTGCGGGTTCGACTCCATGTAACAACCCTGGGCAAATTGTTTGAGCACACCGTGCCTCTGTCACCAAGCAGAATTTGGCACTGGTGTAACAGGGAAGTAAATGGCAAGTCCTGTGATGCACTCGCTCCGTGTCCAAGACCTACGGATTCATCTATTGCCAGTTCAAGGGCCGAGGAAAGGAAATGAGCACCTCCCCTACGTCTCAATGGGATATGGGATACAAAAAAAGTACTACAGGCATTGTCTCACTTGACTGATCTTCGCTGGTGTCTGCCTCGACGATACGGTCGTCGAACCACATGTGCGCCACGGTCATGCGGTTCTGGGTCAGGGTCCCAGTCTTATCTGAGCAGATGGTCGACGTCGACCCGAGGGTCTCGACCGCTTCAAGGTTCTTCACGAGGCAGTTCTTCCTCGCCATTCGCTTTGCAGTTAGCGTCAGACAAACCTGGGAGACGCAATTAATTATGCATGAAGTTGATTACATATTCAGGAGTTTAATTAAATATTCATGAAATAAGTTGCACATTCATTGTTTTAGTTAAATATTCATATAATAAAAGCAATTTAAATATTTATAAAGTTATGTAAATATTCACCAAATTATTTGAAATTTCCCTAATGAACTTGAATATTCTAGAAACTAAACACATGTATTCTTAAGGTTAAATAATGCATACGAACAATAATTTCTGTAGTCCCTAAATAAACAAAAAAATACATAACACAAAAGTTAGAATTTGGGGTCTATTAAATATAGTTACTAAATAGTAACTGATCTTACCTGATTTTAACTTCTGATACTTTTATTTTATTCAACTGCTGGTCCTACCTTCTACTTGACCTAACCACCACTACTTTCTTTGAATTTATCTTACCTAACCATTTGTTCCCATACCTAACTGCCTACTGGGAGTCACTACATATTGTTGATATGATACTGGCAGGTACATTGAAGTCAAGTGAAATTAAATTAAATTAACATTTATAATTAATTATTTAAATTAAATTAAATTGAAGTTAAGTAACCAAAGACTACTGAGTATGCTATTACATTTAATTAATTTAATTAAATTAAACTGAAGTTAAGTAACCATAGACTAATGAGTATCCATAGCGTACCACACCATCTGGTGTCCATTCAGGCCTCCACCTTAAAGTGATTCATAACTGCAAGTCGGGAGGTTAAAAAGAAGTCCCGTCATTGGATCAGTGTGCGGTTGCTTCAAAAGAAAGATATTTTAATCCAGGACTTTACTTCTGAGGAGCTTCTATAGAGGCATGTAAACAAGTGTATTACGTGACCTTATCTTACTTTATCGCTTCAGCAAATCCAGAGACCGACTGACCGTGACGGTGGCGAGAAGTCCCTCCGGCACGTTAGCGACGATGATTCCGATAAGGAAGATGACGGCGTCGAGCCAGAAGTAATCGAGGATGAAGGCGATGACGAAGAACGAGACTCCGAGGAAGACGGCCACTCCCGTGATCAGGTGGATGAAGTGAGCAATCTCACGAGCGATCGGCGTCTCTCCTGTCTCCAGACCAGACGCCAGGTTCGCGATCCGACCCATGACTGTACGATCACCGGTGTTGATGACGACACCGCGGCAAGTGCCTACGAATACACATACGTCACCACCATCAGCATCGTTGCCACTAACATCCTTGTGCATTAGAAGTTCTTCTTCTGGTTCTCTGCCCTCAGGCAGGTTCAAACGTCCGATGACGCCACTCCTCTCAGTGCTGAGCTTCTTCTTTCAACCTTGCCTTTCTCTGGTCATACCCTGACTAGATCTATTCTTGGTGAACGTGCTTTTTTGGCTGCTGGACCTAAATTTTGGAACTCTCTTCCTATGTCTAATCGTTCTGCTCAGTCGATTCTGTCATTTCGTTCTCAACTTAAAACTCACCTGTTTCAGATTGTTTATCCACCGTAGGCTGTCTCTCTGTCTTGTGGACTGACCTTCTGGATATTGACCTGATTGTGGCTTGGTTTTGGTGTGCCATCGGTTGATGCCTTGTGCATTAGACACTGGCGCATAAGAAGCTACTAATTATTAATTACTATTACTATTATTATTATTACTAGTATCATTATGCAACATGGACGCTTCACAGTAGTTGGTCCCCCATTCTGGAACAGACTGCCTTGCATCCTGCGACATAAGCTTCTGCTTTCTATGCCTCTGTTTTGTCAGCAACTGGAGATCTTTTGATGTTGTCAGGTTGGGATCACCGCTGATGAGTTTCATGAAGAGGCGCTACATAAATATGCACTTACAAATTACAAAATACTACAAATTACAAAATACTACAAATTACAAAATACTACAAATTACAAAATATTACAAATTACTACAAATTACAAAATATTACAAAATACAAAATATTACAAATTACAAAATATTACAAATTACAAAATATTACAAATTACAAAATACTACTAATTACAAAATATTACAAATTACTACAAATTACAAAATATTTCAAATTACAAAATATTACAAATTACAAAATATTACAAATTACAAATTATTACAAATTACAAAATATTACAAATTACAAAATATCAGGATCATCGTCGGTAAAAATCTCTCTCGTGTCTCTAACCTTCGACTGCATTTGTCGAGAAGAATGCGATGTTTCGCGTTTCCAGTGGATTTTCATGTGAGAATTCTGGTGTTCGAGTCTGCGGTTCCGATTCCCCAGTCAGCGAAGAATTATCGACCTGAGATTGTAAAGAAATCATTTACATAGAACCCTTACACCGTTTGCTGCTGTGCTTTGTTGCCAGTACTTTGTGTTGTTACCTTTGCTGTACTTACTTACCTATGTCGTCCCAGAGTTGTTCTGGGCTGTTGTTTCGTTGCTACAGTTTTCGTGTTGCTATTTTTGTTGTTGTTTGGCTATACTACTTTTTTGGCATTTTCGTTGTCAACGCATTATCTTCTGAGAGGAAAGGAGGAGACAGGTGAGAGAGAAGACAATGAAGAGAAAAAGAGGATGAAGAAAAGGAATAAAAAGCGGCGAGAAGAAGAGGTAGATAAAACAGACAAGAACGCGGAAAATGAGGAAGAGTAGGCAGGGGAGGAAGATGAGGACAATCTGCAGAAGAGGAGGAGGAAGATGAGATAATGAGGAGGAATATGTGGTCGAAAAATAGCAAGATGGATGGAAAGCCTAAAAGCAATTCATCAAAATCCCGCAGTCCATGTATGGAACCACTCCTTCTTCATATTGTCTGTCAAAATAACCTGCGCGCAGCACCTATTGACGGAAGCAACTGTTCGTCGTGTCCAAGCGCCAATCCGCATTAGTCGCAGTTCCGATCCAACGCGTGATGGAAAGTTAACGGAAATAACATTAATAACGGCGTCCGAACGTTAATGGAAAACACTGCCAGCAACAAACGGAAAGGCAAGTCCCCCCCCACTCTGCAGTCGAATCCCATCACTTCACGAGAGATGAATTCATTGGCATGGAACATCAGTGTCAATTAGAAATGCATCTAAAAATAGAGTAGATGGATTTTGCTGCTAGAGGGCGCTGCAGACGTTCGACCTTGAAACCAAAGGTCACAGAACGATAGCAGAGGAAGAGCAGTTTGTAGAGTTAACCCCGAGTGGCACCTTTTGGTATGAAGCATTGGCGACTTCATTTTTCTTGGTCTCGGCTTATAAGCATCGTTGGTATCGCATCTTCAGTGTACTCATCTCATTGGTGAGGTCACTAGGGGGCACAAATGGATCAGAAATACCAAAACATCCTTCTCAGCTGGTGGGGAATTGAATCCCCAACCTCTAAGTTGAAAGTCCAGCATGTTACCCACTAAACTATCGCACACGCCTCAAGGAATGATAATAAGACACTAATCCAATCTAATCTAATCCGAGGACTTCTCCATCTCCTTTGTCACTGATCCACACATCGACTGATTCATGCATACACGCATGCATACTGGGCACATATTAACAGACAGTAGTTTTTCATCAAAGGTACCTTGAAACCATGAGCGGAAATGATGCGAATGTCGGCTGGGATGCGGTCTCCAAACTTCACCTCAATGATGTCACCAACGACCAACTCCTCAGCGTGTAGGTTCAACTTCTCACCATCACGGACGGCGATTGCAAACTAAACAGAAATTCACAAACACACCATTTAGCCATCATTAACATCGTTCAACACGAATAAACCGTTTAAACACACTATTAAACATTAAGGTCATAAAAGACTGAACATAAATTCAAAAACACCCTTTAGCCATCATTAACATCGTTCAACACAAATAAACCGTATTAAACACACTTCTAAACATTGTTTACGGTCGTAAAAGTTTGAACAAAAAGGATAAATCTGGTACAAACAATAATGAGACGAAAACTGAGTTTACTCGGACATATATGGTGAATGGACTATAACAGAAAATTAAAAGGTGCAATCGTGGGAACTATGGATGGAAATGGGCACAAAGAAAACATAACAGAGGTTGGACGCATGACATCAAAGATTGCTACCAGAAGGATTTACACAGCTTGAGCATGCTGGCACAGGACCGCAGAGTATGGAGACTGGTGATGACATTTGCACTGGACACCTACGGTCTTTCTGTCCATGGAGCTTGATGATTATGATGTTAAATGTGAAATAACATTGTTGTTGTTGTACATGAATAAAAATTGTTAGACATCTTGTGTAGTATGTGTATGTAGTATGCATTACGCAAAAAATGTATGATGGTATGTGTGATATGGCATGGAATGTATGGTATCGTATGTATTTTATGTATGTATTGCATGTATGTATGTATGAATGTATGTATGTATGTATGATGATGACGAGTGCTCTGCCCGAAGGCAGGTCCATTGGCTTTATGCCACACAGGGATGAGATGAGTGAGGTGGTTTCCCATTGCCTTCCTTACAGACAACTGTGGGTGAGCAACTTGTCCAAGGTCGCTACACAGTGGCTTGAGGCAGATTCGAACCGTGACCCTCTGGCTACAAGGCACAGACCATACCACTACACCATCGCGTCCAACGTATATATATGTATGTGTTGTATTGTATGTATGTATGTATGTACGTATGTATCTGGGCCGTTATACAGAGCTTAAGTACCTTTCACGAGTGCAAGTCTGACAGAGCTAATAGGTGTGACTGGATGTAGTGACTAAGACGCAGGCCTGCAGGGCATCTCGAGGCATCTTGAGTTGCTGCTGCTGCTGCTGCTGCTGCAGCGTCTGGTACCCGAGTGTGAAAGAGTGCACTGGGCGCTTGTTCCCCTTCAGAGCATGAAGAGGAAAAGACGCACCTCGGTACTCGAGTGGGTATGGGGAGGGATAGGCCCAGCGGATCCTCTGGCTGGCAGTCCACGAGTCTGGTTGGGTACGTTTGTTTATGTGTGTGTGTATCAGTCTGTGTATTTCTGTGTGTTTCTGGCTGGCGGTCAATGAGTCTGGCTGGGTATGTTTGTATAAGTGTGTATGTCTCTGTCGAAGTATGTTTGTGTATTTCCATGTGTTTTGGCTGGCAGTCCATGAGTCTGGCTGGGTACGTTTGTTTATGCTTGTGTGTATCGGTCTATGTATGTTTGTGTATTTCTATGTGCTCTGGCCGGCGGGTCAATGAGTCTGGTTGCATGTTCTTACATATAGATGTGTGTTTTTCTGGGGGTAAATGTATTAGTGCGTGTCTGTCTGTAGTATCTGTGTGTGTGTACGTGTGTGTGTGTGTGTGTGAAATGCAAATGCAAAACAATGCACTCGTTCCTCTGTGGAACTGCTGCAAGTATTTGCTCAACAGTTTCCACTTGATCGCAACTCGCAGCTGAGACCGCCAACCAATTTCCGCCGGCGATCACACGCTCGACCGCATCGCCCGCATCAACACGCACCATGCAAGAACCGGCAATAAGACCTGCGGAATCAACGATGACGTCACATTTTGCGTCCAAGTGACGTCATCCAATGCGAATTTGACTTGAAGCCAGTGGAAGTTATTTATTAACTTACCTACCTACCTACCTACCAACCTACCTACCTACTTACTTTCTTACTTACTCGCAAAGACTGCGGTAATGACATCACAGTCTCCAGCATGACACATTTTAGATTTTAAAACGAATCTAACTGATATCTGAAGACAGACAGGCAGGCTCAAGTGGCTTCCAGTGGTTCAATGGCTTAATCGCTGCGGTTTATACAGTAAACCCAGCCACGCAGAAAGCAAGAAGAAAAACAAGATACAGATTGAGAAAATATCTGCAACGCACTCCAGTGTCTAGTAATAGTCGAAGATGTGGCCAGAATCTTCAAACTACAGGTGTATATGTGCAGTTTTAAAAGGTGCTACAGTAAGTGTAGTCATACATATATACATATATACATACATACATACATACATATATACATACATACATACATAAAAACATACATACACACACAAATACACACATGCATACATGCATATACACATAATACATATATATACATACACACATACGTACAATACATGCATACCTGCATATATACATACTCTGTACTGTTTATACATACACTGCACATACATACATGCATTCATACATGCATATACACATAATACATATATATATGCATACATGCATACATATTTATATACATTCACACATACATACACACATACATACATACACAGATACATACATGCATTCATACATGCATATACACATAATATATAAATATACATACATACATACATGCATACATATATATGTATATATATATATATATTTACATACATACGTACATACATACATGAATACCTAAATGTTAGGATGATTTTTAACATTAGATTAGCTTCATAAAAATGCCGACTATAAGCTACAAACTTCTATAGCAGCCAAATCAAGATTGTAAGTAAGGGCGACTTTAGCATTAGCTACACAAAGATAAAAGAAAAGAAGAGAAAGACCGAGACAAATGCTACTAGACTGGATGATGGAGGACTGATACGGTAACCTGAAGGAGGAGGGAGGCCCAACAACGTCAGGAATGGCGCCATTGGAGGTTTGAACCTGCCCAGTCGCAGAAAACTTAAAGAAGAAGAAGATGATGACATAATGATGTCTAACCTAACATAAACTAATCGGGAAACCTGTGGTTAAAGATCAGCTAGATGCAAATGTCTGCTGAAACCAGGCATTAGTTTTCAGTGAGTAAATAAATTCTGGAATCTCATTCATTGCTCTGACGCGGTACCAAGTGATGCCAAGATGCCAGCAGCAGCAACAGAACAGCTTCCAAACCTACCAAGCCAAGTGCAGAGCGAGATATCCTTATCAAGAGAATCGCCTGAGTGAGTGAAAAAACAGTGAGTGGGTTGGCTAATGTCAGGGGATTGTGTTTTGGTTTTACACGAGAAAGCAAGAAGCGGAGAAGCAGACATGGATTTAGCAAACCTGGATGCGTTAATCACATTAACAACATAAAATGCGTACAAATAATAATAATAACAATAATAATAATAATAATAGTAGTAGTAGTAGTAATAATAATAAAATTACGACTGCTAGTAATAATAATAATTAAAAGTTTTTAGCTCAGGTAACTATGGTGATATGGAATTTAAAAGAATGTCCAGAGCTTAAAGAATAACATCTGGAACAGCAAATCCTCATCCAGCAATTAATATTTTATGACAATCACAACTAATAATTATAGTATAATAATAATACAGTTGATCGATAGTACTAGTGCTAGTAGCAGTAGTTTTCCAGCAGCAGTAGTACTAGTAGTAGCAGTAGCACTAGTAATAGAAAGAGACAGAGAGAGAGAGAGAGAGAGACAGACAGAGAGAGAGATAGAAAGAGAGAGAGACCAAGAGAGACAGAGAGACATGCAAGGGGAGAAGGGAGAAGGGAGCTGTGACAAAATACTGACCTGAGGCACGAGGTTCTTAAAGGACTCCATGATTTTTGAGCTTTTCGCTTCTTGGTAGTAGGAGAAGCAGCCCGTTACCACGACAACTGCTGTCAAGACGATACCAAGATACAGCTAAACACAACAACAGAAACAAACCATTTTATCAGACAGGGGTAACGTAACACAGGGTGCGCAAAAGCCCAGTGGTTAGTTTACTCAACTGTCAACCCAAAGGTTGGGGCTTAAACCCCTCCCAGGGCAGAAATGATGTTTAGAAAAATCTGCTCCACTGACGCCGCCCAGTGAACTCGGTTATAAATGGGCACATTGACTGTACACTGAGTGGCGAGGGAGAGGACTGGCCATCTGTTCTCATGTGCCGAGACCAAGAAAAATGAATTCACTAATCGTAATTTATGGCTACGTAACACTGTTGAATGGTATGGTTGTTTATGATCAGGTAAGACAAGCTATTTATGTACTGGCATGTATGTATGTGTATATGTATGTTTGTATGTATATATGTATGTACTGGTATGTATGTACATATTTATATATGTATGTATGCATGTATGTATGTGTATATGTATGTTTGTGTGTATATATGTATGTACTGGTATGTATGTACGTATTTATCTATGTATGTATGCATGTATGTATGTGTATATGTATGTTTGTGTGTATATATGTATGTACTGGTATGTATGTACGTATTTATCTATGTATGTATGCATGTATGTATGTGTATATGTATGTTTGTGTGTATATATGTATGTACTGGTATGTATGTACATATTTATCTATGTGTGTATGCATGTACGTATGTGCATATGTAAGTTTGTGTGTATATATGTATGTACTGGTATGTATGTATGTATATATGTATGTCTGTGTATATGTATGTCTGTGTATATGTATGTCTGTGTATATATGTATGTACTGGTATGTATGCATGTACCAGGACGATGTATGTATCTGAATATTTACATATCACCATTTAGCTTCTTTCTGAGTATTAATGCAATGGCACTATAGAAGTTTTCAGATAAAGTATTTAGGTAAGGTATGGTAGTCACTCTTCTTATATTCCTCATTCAAAAGTAGTCATCAGATCAGTAGTAACTAGTCAGACGGATCTTTTGACTGAAGCACAGACATGACAAGAGGAAACCTGTTCTCATGGGTCATGAATTGTTCATTTAATACGACGCATCGGGATTTGAACCTCGCACTTCTTAACAATCGGCTACGATGTTACGCCTTTCGGATGTGCCCGCAGCAGGGCGCCACTTGTACATAAAACCCAGCAACACCAATAAAATCGGTCATCGGCCTGTCTGGCCATGGGAACCTTTTCAACAGCACTGGACACGAATCCTGCGGCCTGCTAGACAAAACTCATGGACGCTTTGCTTAACCCTTTCATTCTAAAGCTTTCATTGCAACTGAACGATTCTTGACAAGTGAGCAGCTTTAGACGATGCTTTGATGATTCTTATGCTGAAATAAGGTCAGCTGATGGCAAGTGAAGTCAGTTTTCAGTAACAATTTACTTTTTATACAATTGTGTAGGATTCATCAATAAATAATTTTTACTAAAAACTAGTCAAGTTAAATCGGAAATCAAAGGGTTAACGCAGTCTTTTGGCATCATGTTAGGAATAGTATCCTGTGTTTCTTAGCAGATAATGTTGATGACAATTCTTAAACCTGTGTAGTTTCACGTCGAAACTATTAGGTAAAGAAGTCCACGGTATATAGCCTTGAAAATTTCTGGTTCATGTGCACATAAACAGACGTCTACAGTATTCCATCGTATATTACTAGTAAGAAGTCCAGCGTGTGACACTGAAAGCGCAAGGATTTCGCTAGAGACACAGAGGGGACAACGATATCGAACCAAGGCACCCTCGGAGGGCGCGCAGTAGCGAATTACGGTCGGAGGGACGAAGGGCGAGTAATCAATACGGCGCCATTTTCATAATTTTCATCTTTGAGTTGCGCATTGACGGACGCAGGAGGAGGAGGAGGAGGAATTGAGGACGAGGACAAGGACGAGAAGTAAGACTAGGAAGAAAGTGGAGGACAAGAAGAGGAGAAACAGGAGGATAATGAGGAAGGATGAGGAATTGGAGGACGAATTGGACGAGGGAGGAGGCAGAGGATGAGGAATAGGACGAGAAGATGAGGGAGGAGGAATTGAGGAGGAGAAGGAGTAGTAAGATTAGGGAGAAAGTGGAGAAGACGAGGGAGGGAGGAGGCGGAGGATGAGGAATAGGACGAGGGAGGAGGAAGCGAAGGAGGCAGAAGATGAGGAATAGAAGACGAGGGAGGAATAGGAACAGGAGGATAAGGATGGAGGATGAGGAATTTGAGGAGGAGGACTTTGACGAGGAAGGAGTAAGAGGAGTGAAATGGCAAATAGGAGGAATTGGAGGAGGGAAGAGTATTACATGAGAAGAAGAGAAAACATCAGACCAGGTCTGAGGAGGAGGAAGAATAAGTGTAGAGGAGGAATTGAAGGAGGAGGAGTAGAAGTAATTGGGGAGGAGGTAGAGGACATCTTTGTATGTTGTAATTCCAAATGAAACCGTAACTTGATTGCTCTGGAGGGCAATCAGTTACAATGTAAGCTAACTCTAACGTAAGCGTAACGTAAGTGTAACGTAAGCTTACTCGATCCAGCAACTGAAACTTTTTATGGTGTCTTCAAAGCGATGCATGAAGATGATAAAATCAATTAATCAAGTCTGGTTTTGATTGATAAATCAGCCGATTGATCAATCAAAGAATCAATCAGTCCGTCAGCAGATCAGTCATTAAATTAATCAATCAATCAACCCAATTAATCCGTCAGTCGATCGGATCGATAAATCAATCAATCAATCAGTCCATCGGTCAGTCAGCAATCAGTTCTTCAATAAGTCAGACACCCATCCAGCAGGACAGTAACTGATCGACTGACTGACTGACTGACTGACAGACTGATTGACTGATTGATTGACTGATTGATTGACAGGCTAACTGAGGACGACTCTGATTGACTGATGAACCTACGTTGTCGCCGGCTGGATCCTCGGCGGTCGATGCCTGGATCGAGTAAGCGATGAAGCAGAGGATGGCACCGATCCAGAGGAGGATCGAGAATCCTCCGAACAGCTGCTTGCAGAACTTGATCCATTCAGGGGTCGTCTTCGGAGGGGTCAGTTGGTTCGGACCATCGCGCTCCAAGATCTCCTTCGCATGCTGCACCGTCAGACCCTACAACCAAAGCACAAGACTAAGGGTAAGTAAGACTAACAGTAAGTAAAACTAAGGGCAGGTAAGATAAGGGTAAATAAGACTAAGGGTAAGTAAGACTAAGGGTAGTAAGACTAACGGTAAATTAAGGCATGGTAAGAAGAGTTAAGATCTGTTAAGACAAGGTCATTTATTTAATCTGATTAAGCTAAGGTAAGACCGAGTAAAACTGAGTCATTTAGTGAATTTGATTAGGCTACATTGACACTAAGTCATTTAGTTCATTCAAGTTCATTAAGCTAAGGTATGAAAAAGTCATTTAGTTAATTCAGTTAATCTAAAGGTAAGATTAAGTCACTTAGTTCATTCAATTAAGCTACTCTAAGAAAAAGTCATTTAGTTAATTCAGTTAATCTAAAGGTAAGATTAAGTCACTTAGTTCATTCAATTAAGCTACTCTAAGAAAAAGTCATTTAGTTAATTCAGTTAATCTAAAAGTAAGATTAAGTCACTTAGTTCATTCAATTAAGCTACTCTAAGAAAAAGTCATTTAGTTAATTCAGTTAAGCTAAGGAAAGACCAAGTCATTTAGTTCATTCAATTAAACTAAGGTAAGACTAAGTCATTTAATTAATTCGATTAAGCTAAGGTAATACTAAGTCATTTAATTAATTCAATTAAGCTAAGGTAAGACTAAATCATTTAAGGTATGGTAAAACAAGGTAAGGTCTGGTAAGACAAGGTAAGGTAAGAGGTCGGGCAAAAAGGTAAGTTGTATGTATGCCTGTATGTATCTGGTTATGTGCATGGCGTGTTTTGAGACCATTTACAGGTAACTGAAGCATACACACATCTAAAAAGACTTACCTTAAGGTAGGACAGAAAAATACAGGTTTCTGGTGGAAACGGATCCGGAAACATTCCATATTACCATACCTCATATCAGAGAAAAGGTAAGACAGGGTAAATTAAGTAAGATCTGGTAAGAATCTCTGGATGGGAATCCCTTATGAGGCTCTACGTGCATGCGGGCGACAGCCACTGGTGATTTTTCTAGTTATTTAAGTACTGTTCATTAAGAAACAACTTTCTGCACTTGCGAACCACTATATTGTTCACGCCAAAGTACAGCGTGTCTCTGAAAAGTTTCTCACGAATCGGCGACCTACAAATTTCCGATTACAATTGCAGAAGGTAACGTAAGCAATGCATGTTAAAGTTAGATAAGCTGAGGCACCGTAAGGTAGGGTAAAAGAGCCAGGATCGAATCATACATAATACCTCCCTCGGTAAAATACCCACGGGTTTCAATATTCGCCTTAGTAAACTGGATAGATGTGGAGCCGGGGAATACATGATATTTGAGTGGACAGATGGAGGATCAAAATTGGATGAGAAATGTTGACAGATCCTATCGGTCAATGCGGACGGGAGGAGGGGGTATCAATCATTCCTCATTTCACAATTACATCCTCCCCCTCACTCATCTTCCGCCGGCTCTCAACAATTGTCTCAATCAGCTGATTATTACACTGTACACAGCGCAGTGCAAACACCACTGGGTATAGAATGGAGTGTAAATATGGGGCAACTATCAAAATTTATACATAGGTACATACACGCACACGTACGTACATGCATACATACATGCATCTATACCTACACATATACATACATACATAAATACAAACATACATACATACACACATGCATTCATACATACATACATATTGTACATACATAAACACATACATACATATATAACTACCTACATAAATACATACATACATATATATATACATGCATGCATAAATATATACATACATAAATATATATACATACACATACATAAATATATACATACAAACACATATATACATAAATACGTACATGCATACATACATACATACGCGTTTAGGTGGAATCACTCAATCACTCTGCATTAGGGAAATTAGGATTCATACAATAGCGTTAAGACAATAGGAGCTACGAAGGAACTGCATCCTTTGTCTGCTGGTAATATTCAGAATTATTTCAGTATTCACTTAGACCCCTAGGGTCAAAATGCAAACAGGTAATTCATTGATTGGTCTTGCACAGGTAAGTGGGACAGAGCAAGTTCCTCAGCATGCAAGAAGTCTCTTATGTAAGGTAAAGTAAGGTAAGGTAGGAAGAGGAAAGGTAAGGTCATGTGAGCTAAGGTAAAGTAAGGTAAGGCATGGTAAGGTAAAGGGAGGCAAGATAAGGTAAGGTCAAGTAATGTGAGCTAAGGTAAAGTAAGGTAACGTAAGGTGAGGTAAGGTAAGTTCATGTGAGCTAAGGTAAAGTAAGGTAAGGTAAGGTCAAGTGAGCTAAGATAAAGTAAGGTAAGGCAAGGTAAGGCAAGGTGAGGTAATGTGAGCTCAGGTAAAGTAAGGTAAGTTAAAGTGAGGTAAGTTAGGTAAGTAAAGTAAAATAAGGTAAGGTTCTAGCCACATTTTTCTCAAATATCCGAGTCTCCACTTTACTTTTGTGTGTG